>JAUBWS010072777.1:0-13613 GCA_032270445.1 Darlingtonia californica
TAGCCTATGCCAGAGGGTTATTGTTATGCAATAAACTACATTCATCAGTTGGTTAAATTCTTACTTACCCATTCCGATAATTAAAATATCACCATTGACTGTCTGCTTTGCAAACCTTACCTAAAACTAATTTTCGAGCATTCGAGTTATTAATTCTAGCGCGAAAATTAGTACTGTAATTACGCGAACAAATGCAGCTCGAGACTCCAGTTCACGGTGCCAGCGCCTCAACCACTCGGCTACGGCTTCGCACTTTTGATGCGATCGAATACATCAACAGGAAAGGCCTAGATTAGACGCCTTATTTTGGTCGCGCTGAACAAAATTATTTTGGCCAAAAAACTACGTCAATTAAGTTCGGCAAAAAGAAAAGCGTCTATGTAAAGCACGACTTTGAATTAAGGTCGACCTAAATCGAAATGTGCAACAGAATTTGCTGATTGAGACAGCAAGAGTCAATTATGGAATTAGGCTCCTCAATTTATGCTTCTTCGAACTAAAACAACCTTTAACACCATGGTCTCAAATTGAGAGATCAAAAGCAAACGTTTGAAATTTTCCAAACACTCCCACGTACGATTTAATTCAGCTCGACACGGCTTATTAATCCAACTAAATTAACACGTCACTTTTTTGTTGATCTCAATTGAATTTAGTTTCGCGCGGCAAAAGAGAGGCGTCTATTGGAGGCCTTAGTCTTTTTTACAATCTTATGGCCACTTTGAGGCGATGTGACGATGAATCTCAGAAGAAAAATGCATTTGAGAATTAGTTGCTGTCCTTTGTCTTCTTTCAAATGAAAGTTCCAATTGATCTTAGACTCTTAACACTGGGGTCTATGTTGGGGTGTTTTTTGGTAATAAGTGTACGTTTCCATCTGAAGTGATGTTTTTGCCTCTGCAAATGTTCTTTTATCTGCCGATGGAAGTTGCCTTTTTTTCTTAGAAAGAGCCTGATCTCTTAATACAAACTGTTTCTAGCAACAACATGGAACCAAACTGATAGAATTGCTAGAATTGATATAGAATAGATCATGTACAGGCTTACGCACAACTAGTCAGTCCACGATTTACAAGTGTACACATTTTAAATATTTCTATTATCTTCAAAAGCCTACTGCTATAAAAAAGGAACCCTTACTATTTCAAGATAATTTAAATTCAAGTTCCAGTTTCGAAACCATCATTCAGCTTCTTTTTTGCATACAAACTACTACTTTTAAGTACTGACAAATCTAAATTCTATTATTACAGATAACAAAAAATTTCCAGGAACCAGTTGCTTTCACTTTCACACAAAAGTTTCAAAACAAACAAAAAAATATACTATGTATATATAAAAGATAATTGATTACAACAGTTACTGGAAGAAGAGAAAGAGAGCATGGATTATTATCCCTGCTAAATACAGCACGATGACCAGAAAACAAAGGGATCATAACTGTTTGGAATAATGAGCTATTCAAACCTAATCAAAAAGAAACAAAAATATGAATATTTTGAAATGAAACTTGCAGAATTTATGAGATTCAAAAGAATACTGTGTTCTTATAATAATAGATACATAAATAAACGTTGTTTTTATGAATGATATCAAAATGGCTTTCATATCAATGAATAAATAAGCGCCCCCCCCTTTGATCTAATTTAATACCCGAATATCTGCCGGAAGGCGCCTAATTGAGTAGGGGCACTTATTTTAAAATTCCAATTATAAGGGGACACTTATTCGAAAGGGGCGGTTATTCAGAAGGGAGCGCTTATTTGATCATTTACGGTACATAAAATAATCTGGGCTGAGAATGAAATCTAGATCCTCCAGTTTTTTAAAGTGATGAGGTATAAAATACCGAGAAACTAATCTGATACTTTTAGTCTTGCCTGAAAGAGTGGGGTAACGCAGGTCGTGGTTATTCGAATTTATGTACCAACAATTACTCGGATCGAGAAATTTTCGACAAGGGCAAAAATATTTGTCAAATTTATAATTTTTTGGGATGGAAGTCACCAGGGTACTGAGAGTATACACGGTTTTTATAAAAGCCTCGTTTATAAGAACATCCAGGCTGAGATTTGGCCAAAAATTAAGAACATCTTAAGAATGTGCCATCCAAGGCTGAGTTTAATTCTTCAGAAAAAGAAAAATGATCAAATTTTTGTTTGTTATTTTCTTTAAGAAAGAAGGTTCGTAATAAAAGTAAAGAGAAAGAAATTTTTACTAAATGGAGTATTTAAATATACACCAATTCAGTCAATTTTGATAGTTAAGTTATTACTGTGTTATAAAGTCTTTTATCTGAATTTCTCATGAGAACATCGATAAGAACGTTTGAGGCTGAGAGAGAGTCAGAAAATAAGCACATCCAGCCTCAGCTGAAATTAAGACATTCTTATAAAAAAAAACGTGTAAATAGACAGTGTCACTTTCTGATATGAGAAAAACAATCATAGATTTGAAATTAGCAAATGTTGAGTTACGGTATACTAAATTAGTAGTTTGTAGCATAAATTGAAAAAAGTTCATTTTCTTCTTCTTCATTTTCAAAATTTAAGATTTTAAATCCGATTTTTATGATTCTTCCACTCCAGATTATCTTTCCAATGAGGTCTCATTGACTCTCATACGTAAACACAATCATGAAAAAAAAAATAAAGTGTCCCAGCTGTCACTCTCTTTGAGACAGACTTTAAAGGAATTATACGGGTATAAGATAGAGTGTTAATTGCTTTTAAGAATGCTAGCGTCAGCCTGATTTCTTAAATAATATTGTTTGCTTAATCATTTCTATTGTTTTGTAAATTATTCACGGAATTCGTATTGTCTAAGTTTTATCCAAATATTGCAACCGGAATAGCGGCTTTTTTTGAAAAAAAGAAAAGACTCTTTCGTTAAATATTGTTGCTAAGTTATCTGTGTCAGCGTATTAACAGCACGGATTCTACTCATACACGTCGTTGCTTTCCTTTAAGTTTCTAGCTCTATCTTACAAACCTATCAACACATGTTCACAAAACAGTCTACAGTGATTAACTTTCAACATTTCCTGTTTATAAAGATAGAAACAAAAAAACATCAAAAACATTATAATTTCCATTTCACCACAATTATAAGCCAACCACTATGTTTTCAATAGATATGAAACAAGCTGGAGAAATTTAAATATCACTTATAGTGTCATCGACTTTATATCATGAACTTTTTCAACGTTATAGACAGAAAATGGTCCGTCTCTATCATCCAAAACCAAACCAAAAAGTTATAGAGATTTTTCTTCAAAGCACAACGTCTCTCGATTCTTGAATACGGTCAACGTGTCTCACTTTTCGAAAACACGTTTTCTGAAGGTTTTCATAAGAAAAATTCGAGTGGGAAATTTCTCGCCTCAGCACACCCCAAAAATTCAAAAATATAAACCTTAGGAAAATAGTGGGAAAATGATCAAGACAAACGTGTCTAGATTTTGACAACCTGTGTTCCTAAGAAAAACTTGAGTGGGAAATTTTCTCACCTCAACACACCCTGAAAATTAAAGAAGATTGCTTGTAATTGAGCAACGAAGACATTTAAACACAGGACTTCTTCTCCAGTGACTATACGGTCGAATTAGGGTTATATTATATGTGATATTCTCAATTATCAATCACATTTAATGGCAATTCAATTATATTTCCATCATCTTCAAATAAAAGAAAACACAGAAAGGATATTGAGAACATTCAAAAGATGTTCTTAAGACGCCTTCAGGGTTTGGGCCTATATAAGATTTCTTAATTACCAATCCTAGTTAACAACAATTCACATAATCCCAACCTCTTTTTTAGATGGATAAAATAGATTCCACTTTTACAAGGTGTGACAAACAATATTAGCAGACCAAAAGATTTTTTGATTTTGATTTTAAACAGAAAAATATATCACCATAATATCCAAAGAAAACACTTGCAACAACAAAATAGAAAACAGAATTTATATAACCAAATAAAAATAATAACAAACGTATCATAAAATTTGCAATCAAATTCTGACACAGATTTTTTCATTTATTCAAACTGTTCACTTCTTGTTGTGATTTTTATAATACTATTGTGGGTGGCTAAAGTTTGCCAGAAAAAAAATTCACTCTTTTAGAGAATTCTACCATTTCAAACTAATACTTTCATTTGAAGAAAATATCCACGAAAGTAAGTGATCTTAAAAATTCTGCAATCAGATATTTTCCATTTCTATGGGATGTTTTAAAAATGGGGCTGTTAGGGTTGTGTAAGCTACAATCTGCACAGTTCATGAAAGATAATAAATTACCATAAACCCTGGGATCGTCCAAAATCGTCTTTTCTAAATCGTCTTCGTCTTAGAAATCGTTTGGAATTGCTTGGAAAGAGCTTGAAAAATTCGTTCCAAAATCGTCCTGATAATATTTTTTAGCAAGTCTTTCAAAAATCGCTCCAACAGACAATTTAAAACTTGTGTTTATTGTAAATTCTTTTTTGAAAAACGACGAAAAGATTCGTGTAAAAACCGTCCCAAAACGGGACAAAATTCACCGGAGACGTTCCCTAAAGAACAGCAATAAATTGGTAATTGAAAACCCAACAGAAAATCTAAAATTAGCTATTCATCTATTTTTCAGATGCAAAAATCTTAAATCCAGTACAGAAATGGCCATACAGCCTTATTAAAAGTCCTCTTCTATAGTTTTTTAAGGCCTTTTAGATGTAAAGCAGTTTTCTGCAAAAACTCCAGTCCATTGCTGACCTTTAATTGTTCCCAGTACCTGGAGAGGCCACCTTGAGTGCAAGTGACATAGAATTCAGTTTCCAACCATACAAGGAGTCGCTTGGTAGTTAAAAAATCTTGATAAAAATGGGTTGAGAATATGTCACTGGCTCCCTGATTATCAAATAAACATTTGTCAATTAAAAAAATGCCATCAGTGTCGTCTCCATTGCACTTTCCATCAAATTTTCTTTTATTTTTCCTTTCTTTCTTTATTTTCTAAAAGAAAAAGAAAAGTCATATCATTCTCTTTGAGTACTAAGGGAACCCTATGCCTGCTACGTGTTGTTCTAGAGCCCCATGAAGTCCCAGGACCCATATTACAACCTATTACGTATATAAACGGTCAACTGACAAGGCCCAATAAGGCTAAAACCTTATACAACAAAAGAATTTCAATTCTGGCACAGAGCCACTTTGCACAGGACTAGGACGATTAGGAAACAGTCATAGAGTAAGAAGTAAAGAAGTAAATCTTTGAGGTGGACATGCCCCTTTTTCTGTTATGGCCCTTGTTAGCTACACTCTTAGGATGTGAATAAGTAAAAGTAAGTATGTACATCGGGAGAAAAGTTTTCATATCTTTATGTCGGATTTTTGAATATTTTCGATCTAAGGCAGTGGGAAATAAAGGTCAAAGGAAAATTTTATAATTTTTGAAATCCTAGAAAGCAGGAAATTGCATTGATTTTGATACAAAAGATCCCGCATTATGCGGGATAGAATGCGGGATCGAGGTACCTTTGAGGCAAAAATTATGAAGAATTTCCTTAAGAAACCATATCAAATTTATACATATTCTGAATCCTTAAGGAATGAAAAATTAAATTCAGGTGATACTCTATGCAAATTACTTAAGTTAACTTTTTGTTTTCATGATTTATTCATGATGTTTAAAGTACAGACTTTTTGGACCTTTTGAAAAGGTACCGCTGGAAAACGGGTAAAAAAGCATCTTTAATGGTTTCATTTTCAAAAAAGAAAAAAGTAGTGTGTTAGACAAAAGGCAATTATTGCCAAAAGTGTTTTGTTTTCAAATAAAATGTCTTATATACTTTGAATACCAGCATGTGAAAATAGGCAAACTTCATCAAAACTCGAAAATCTGTGTTTGGAAGCTGTTTCTGTTTTTCAACGTCAAAGTTCGAAAACTAAATATTTACATTTTAATGACACCATTGCAGTGTAGCATTCTGCGAGACGGGCCACCCAAGACTGTTCATATAAATTTCATCATGCAACCATTTCTATACAAGCATGGTGAGCAGAGGATTTGCCTGACTAGCAAATGTCATGATGTTATAGACGAAAGTTCAGTACAACTAAAGATTTAACACGGTGAACACATCTTAAGACCTTAAAGAAACTTTCACTTGTACAGGAAAAAGCTCTCCCTGACTGTGACAATTTTTCCTGGCTCTTAAATAAAAATTCCATGACATTCCATGACTTTCACTGACTTTTCCAAACTGTGGTCAAAAAGACTCTTTTGTCACTGACTCTCCTGACTGTAAGAACCCTGAAAATGCAGAATTAAAGATTGCAAATGAGTAGTGAAAAAAATAGTAAAACGAAGAATGAAAACTTTGCCCACAGTAATACGGCTTTGCAAAACCAAAATTGACAAAGCTAAACTCAGTTGTGCTAATTTCAGTGGGTGTTTATCAAAGTTTGCAGGTCAAAAAAATAAGTTTCCTTGGCACTACACGAATAGGTCAATATGTTAAGTCTTCTTTATTTTCCTTAGGGATTCTTGCCAAAATATTGATACCTGTAAATTTCCATAGAAAATACGGAAGAAAAGGTTGCAAATTATTGTCAACCCATGCCTTTATAATAAAAAAATGTTTTTCATATTGGGAAATCCTAGTATTGAATTTAGGAATGTCTTGAAAAACATCTGGTAAATCTTATCTTATCAACAACAATGTAACGATAAAGGACAATTGAAATAATGAAGATATATTATGATATATGAAGATATAATATGACTTTTAAATCAAAAAATCTAATTATTCCTATTTTTTCATGTGCATAAAGGTATAAAGTATATACTAGCTTTACGTGCAGTAGCTTAGTTCTTAGTTCAAGCCGGGTCTTACCAAGGACAGATTTGTTTTTTGCAATCCAATCTTATTTCACATGTGAATTTATACTGGTTGGGACAAAATAGAATTTAGGCTGGTTTGTGATTATTTGGGACAACACCATAGAGGAAAATGATTTCAGACAGTAAAAGTGACATAATGCACCATCGCAACAACAACATAATTGACCAGCCAAGATGCCAACCTTTTTGCTAGTCACTTCAATTGATTTTTCCCTGTAACCAAACATAACCTGAACATCTATTCCTGATTTTTTCCAATTCAAATTCAAATTTTTTCTGATAATATTAAAAATGTTGAAAAACAACTATACCACTATAAAGCTCTCAAAAAACTGTATAGAAGATATTCAAACAACTATATACTAATTATATTTCGTTTGGGTAGAAAATGGATTTGAACATTTTCCCAAGCTCATGTTTTCATCTGGCCATTAACTCCTTAATGACAAAAAATTTGAGTATGTCCGTTTAAAACTCTTCTATTTAGTTTTTTGAGAGCTTTCCAATGGTATTTAATGTTGCTTTTTACTTTCCTCGATTTTGACCTTATTTTTTACTCCATAGAAAGTCTCACGCAAATTACAAAAATTGCCATAAAAACTGAAATTGGTAAAATTGTTGTGTCCAGTAAAATTAATCTGATTTAGGTCATCCAAAAGAACATTTCTAGCTAATTTTTACATCCTTACCAAAATTGCAAGCAAATGGCATTTTTGCTTCCAATAGCTACTGGACTAAATAAGAGTAGTAAAAAAATCATGCTAAAAAAGTAATGAATGCTATGGTTACTTGATGACGTCATCATATAAAAAAGGTACAGAGAAAATACATATACTTGCTTAAAATTGCCATGTCTTCCGAAGAAAAAGGGCTTTTTATGATCTGTTTTCATATTTAGAAAGCTAAAGGATAAGCTTTCATAGGTAAATCAGAATTGAGAAAAATCAAGTCCTGACCATCTATAGCGCGTCAGAAACACCAAAAATATTTTCATTCACTTCTTCATTTGGAAACTGGAAGATGGCATGCATTGTCCTTCAGGCTGGCTGAATATTCGGTGATGTTAAAATGATATTTTTCCCTCATCCAAAAATCAAATCAAATTTTTCAGCCTACACATAAATTTTTCATCATATTCACATGACATTAAAATGTTTAAGTAAATTTCATGGAAAAATGCCTCACTTAGACTCAACTTGAATGATTGTTGGTTTGCCGTCACCCGACTCTAAGAAAAAAAGTACGGTCGGATAGGAAAAAAATTTTTTGGTCGCAATTTTCATGTTATTTGTGAGAACTAACATTCTAACTAATTAAAGATCATTATTTATACTGTTGAAGAGTAAAAAATTATTTGGTCAAACTTTGAGTAATAAAATTTTTCCAGTTAGGCTCTTTCAAGTACAGTCTGTCGGATGACGGCAAACAAACAATCATTTAATTCCAGCCATAGTACCCAAAATATGAGTGGACAGGGTTACTTCTAATAACACCCTTTTCTACACTTAGTACCTAGTTCACTAAGAGCAATTTTGTTTTTCCTATCTCAAAAGTGTATGTACTAAAACTAAGTTGACACCGCAGGTACCAAAAAAAGTCTGAAATGATATAATAATAAAAATGCTGATATTTCCAAAGTTTTGGAAAAATAACTAACATAATTGTCGGTTGAAAGTCTATTCCTATGCATAGTTTTGAGGTCATATCATTATTACTTCTGGATATGTACAGGAGGCTCCCCACCCCAGAATTTTTGTGCCCTCTAAATAGCCCAGGCATAATAGGGTTAATTACAGATATCATGGGTTTCTTAACAAGTCCTCATAAATGCATGTTAACAAATGTTATGGGACTTTTAAAGTCTTTTTGCAAAGTAATTAAATTCACATGTTTCATGCTCTAAGCTATTACTAATTAGACACAATGATGTTGTCAAGTATACTACTGAGCAAGAGCACATTGAAGCATCCAATACATTGCAAAATCTTACCAACTAGAACGTCTAGGTAGGCATTTAGGAGCAAACACTAACCCATACACCAGGCAACAAAAACATATACCTTCAAATGTATTTTATGGAATTCCCCTGGAATATCTTGGTTATGCATTAAATCATTATTGATTCTTTCAACTATCAACATCACCGAACCCGTACAATGCTCTCATTAAGACCTACACAATCGCGTACCCGCACACAGTCACTTAGGTGAAAATGTCTACATACCTGAAAATCACGTGGGTAAAGTTTAAAACAATTTTCAATATCTTTAATCCAAACTTTGGCAAGTTATCTTATATTAAGGACTGATGAATGCCTATCATTTATAATATTTTCCATCAATTTCAATCAACTTTATACACTGGAACATATATTGATAGAACTCTTTTTACATGTTTTTTCCACAGTACATATTGTGAGCTTTTCACTCTGTTTCTGATTGGTAGAAAATTTTTTGGTGTGAGATTTTTTGAGGCATGCAAATGTGTTACATAAGTAAACTTTCTTACCAACGCAAGTCATCCATTTTTCAAACTTTTTTCTTTAATGAGAGGCTTGATATAGTTAAAATAAACATTGGAGCAATTATATTGAAATTCAAGTCAAGTTCTTCTAAAAATACCTTTTGCTAATCTATGAAGTGCTTCCCAAGAGTCAAATTTTTTTGAATATGTCACTTGTACATTTGCAAAAATTTGCAAAGCTCTTACAATTTGAACCCTGATACCATTGATGCTATTGACTTTACTTAAAAAGACTATGTATACAAATGCGCTGAAATGAATAATAAGCCCATAAAAATGCAAGCAAAATGTGAGAAAATGGCAGTCAATTTTGTCTTGATTACTTTTGTAATTTAATGGCACCTTTCATATTCAATATACAGATGGTTGAGCAAAATGTAAACACTATACAAGTGTCATAGGGGATCTGTCTATTTCTCACATCTATAATTTTTACATTGATTTTTTTTTAAAGAAACAGTCACACAGAAATTGAATGAACCTGGAATGATAGCATCTAGCGCAATAAGACCTGTATGAATTTATGGAGGAATCTACAAAATTTACACAAAATGAATATAATTATACAGTTAGTGAAAATTTATGGAAAATATTGTAAACAATAAACATTCAGTTTTAATTTAAGATATAGTATTTACAGAAATTGCGATAAAAAATATTGAAAACTGCCTTATTTTAATGAACCAACAGATTGCCTAACTTTACGGGTAGGTACAAAATGCATAACTCATAATGCATAATAAATTCAGTAATGCATAATGTATAATAATAAAAATATCTCAGCACCAACTTGACCAACACTTTGTAATGTCATTTTCAGTTGATCTTAAAATTTCAGTTCTGCCACCTGTCTGGTAGATTACAGAACAAACCCTTAGATTCTCAATAACTTTACGTCTGTCTGTCATTTTGACTTGAAATTTTTATGATAGTTAGATATTGTCAAAACTTAATGTAATCAGTGTGTATTTTACAGACCAACAATTAAATAAACAGTTTCTTTCACTCTGTACAGTGTGTAATTTACAGACCAAAATTTAAATAAACAGTTTCCTTCACTCTTGTACACTAAAGCTTGCCGCGCTTTAAAAAAAAAATCAAAATCTGCTCCGCTAAAGAGGTTAATAAAAGACATTTTTATAACAAATTTATGATGTCATAGTGTTTCATGAAAAAGTGTGGCAAACTATTTTAGGCAAATATGACTGACAGTCTCAACTGTTGTTGCAGGGGCAGAATGGAGCTTTAAAAAGGCATGCGATGTAAATCTTTATTTTTCACTCTAATATTTTCATCTAAATTATTATTAAATGAAATATAACTCATTTCATGGGTAATTTTATAAGTTTTAATCAAATATATACCGTGAACTCACAAAACTTTGTATATACATCAGCAAAACTTTGAACACTCAATAACAAACAAGAACACAAGCCAGCAAAATAATAACAAACATACACTCAGCGAGCACACAAAACTACAAAAATTATTGGACTGTCTTCGCAACATCGCACATGCGCGTACGCCATCATAATAACTCCCTACGATATACTAAACATTAGCTTATCCATAAGGCCCTCATTACACAAACAGATTTGAGAAGAGGGCGTATAATAAAACTGCCGCCCACACCTATAGTTTTTTTTTGCTACGCCTCCCTCGCGTTTGTAGTTGCAGCGTACACGAGGAAGCGAAACACATATCTTCTTTGCTCAGTTTATAGCTCTATCTACATTACCCGTCAATTACATCAATGCAATTGTTAAAATTTGAAGTACAATTTGAAGTTCAGAATTTAGTTTCATAGCTAAACTATGCTATGTGGATATGATTAATGCGCAGATCTGGATATTCATTTGTTATTGTGTGTTCAAAGTTTTACTGCTGTACAAAGTTTTGTGAGTTCAAGGTACTTTGGTGAAAAAAATAAACAGTAATCAAGCTATAAAAGAAAAACCAAAATTATGCTAAGGGGGATATCAACTATCCTTAAAAGGAACCATCAATAAAATATTTTCATCAACTTTTTTCAATTAAGCAACAAAACCCCTCCCTCCCTATACTAAGTTACCAGCCTTTCTAACGAAGCCTTCAAAAAATTGACAGTTTACAAATACAAATAAGGCATGTAAAAAAAACTCTTTTGACAGAGTTCACTTTGGCGTTACTTGATGAATATTATGTATATAAAACATAAGAAACATTTCACTATGATCCAATTTTGTTTTCCTTAGCAGCCTTTAAATGAATGACCCCTTCTTCTAGCAAAAAGCTAGTAACAGGGACATAAATAATTTGTCTTAGTCCCTAATAAGAAAAACTTAACCCATCTGAATCAGCTAAGCAATATTTCAATCAAGGGTGGAAAATACAACAATGCAATTGCGCAGGTATGTAAAAATATAACTGTGTATGTAATTGCGCAAGCTTGCGTACGCCATCCAATGTTAACCGCATCCAATGTTAACCGCATAATAAGAAGGATTTCCCAGACTATTTCAAAGAAGCACATATATTCCAAGTCTCACTCATTGAGCGTGAGCCTTACCCATTTCTAACCAGTCTCATGCATTAAAAAAGTCTCACACATTCATTTTTAAAAACTTCTATATATATATAATCCTAATCATCTCACTCATTTGGACATTTCAACAAAATTCATTCTCTCTCACACATTTTTCCCACGCTCTCTTTCTCACTTCTCTCACATTCTTACTTACATATTTAATAAAATAAATTAGAAGTGACATTTTTATTATAATATAAATTAGATAGAGAAAAGTCCTGAATGAAATTGATAATGATGTGATGTGAAGTAGTGGGTATTGATAAAGACCGAAAAACCTACAGAAAAACCTACTGAAAAAATGTAATGAGCAATAAAAAAAGGCTTATGATGTTATTTTGTGTGGTTTTGTAAATCGATCAGGTAAGATAAACAAATGATGATAACAAATCTCATTTGTGGTAGCCTCCTGTAATTTCCTGGTCCTTCCCTAAAATACTTACCACTAAGCACCAGAACAAAACCCCCAAGAAAAGTCTAGCTTTTTTTCCACCTATCATATTATCAGAATCTCCAGAACACGCAAGAAAGAACCAAATAATAATGAGCTGCTGGAGCTGATGGAGATGATTTGTTTGCCGTTTTAGCTGGGTAAGCTAACTCTTATCAGAGCCTGAATGTAAAATTAAGCTGCGCAACCAGGCTAATATCTAAATAAAACAACCAATAAGAATTTTACATAAGAAAACTTATATTGCAAATTAAAATTGATCATATGTTAATATTTTGTTTTCACTTCATTTCAACTTTGATACTTTTAATAAAGTTTAAAAATAAAGTTTAAAGCATCTTTATTCACTTGTTTGCTTTATTTCAATATTTTTTGTCACAAATATTGGGTCTGTTTTTTATACTGTTAAGCAGCGAAAAAGCGTGCTCCGCACATGTATGATCAAACTGCGACCAAGGATACTGGAAATTGTCTTGTCATGTTAACTTGTGTATTTGCTAAAATGGAAAATACGGATTTTGGATAATATACCTAGAGTAAAACAGTGAACTTTTTTTTTGGAATTTAAAAAGGAGGCCTTTTTACAACATTCCAGAAAATTATCCAGGCTCAATTTTTACACTAAGTAAGCAGTTTCACAAGTTTTCACAAGCCAAATCTTCTGTCATGTATTTTGATGGTCAATTATTCCAACAGTTAATCTGGTTATCAGTAAGCTTAATCTAAAGAGGAGTGGGGCAGAGTTAGGGACAGTGTATAATACAGTATAATTATGTGCATTAACATTACAACCACCAATACAATATTATGTAACTTCTTACTGGGGGATCGATCAAATATTAAAGACAAAGTGTCTGCATGCTGTTTCGACACTGGATCTCTGGATCTTCTTCTACCACAGCTAGGATTCTGGATGTCTGGTGCCAGATTCTTACGATCTTCCCCTAGAATTTTGGTACTTGTTTGCACCATTTTTGAAGTAATTTAGAAATCATGGGTTATCAGCTCAGCAGCAACAGTGTCTCAGTGAATGTGTAGATACACTGCTGTGAGTGCATACTGCAAATGACAGAGTAGCTGCCCCTGTTGAATAGGCGCTCCAGTCAGGAGATTACCGTAGATGGGGGCGACTTTGAATTCGGTGGGGTCACTTTGAACAGCCACAACAAACAACATTTTCTGGTCTG
>JAUBWS010072799.1:1405-13610 GCA_032270445.1 Darlingtonia californica
AATTGAAAAGTCTTTATCGACTCTTTCAGAGACAAGAAATTTTTATCGTTCAAATGGTAAAAACTTCTTGTCTCTGAAAGACTTTCATAAAGAAAAACCAGAAACTTTAATGAAGCCAAAAAATGTGTGACGTAAATTGTATTGAAACACACGTGTTGTATCACACCTGTTTAATCTAATTAACAGGGTATTTCTGAAAGATGGTGATACACTGATAAACTTACTGAAAGAAAACTTTTATTTATTTATGAAAGGTATCTTTATCAGTGTATCCCCGCCGCCTTCACAATCATCATTCGTACCTTTATGAATACTGCATTGTGTGGTTAAATCGATGAGTTTAGAACCCCATGGTCACGAATTCAATCCTTTAGCAGGCGCGGATACAAAGGTAACAAAATTTCAGGAAGGGAGTGACAAGACACTAAAATTTGTTGTCAATATGTAAAGATAATATCATTCTTCTCAACATTTTATTACCCCTCTGAATCCGCGCCTGCCTTAACACGGCGTTCAATAGTTCAATTTGCCAACCATAATCCATTAGATTCGCTTTAGGTGTTTCCAGGGGAAAAATCTCATGAAAGTAGTTCAAATGACCTGAAAAGGTTTTACGAAACTTTCACTGGTCATAATTGTCAACCACCTACAATTCCATTAGCCTTCTTGTAGTTGTTTCTAGCATGGAAAAAAGCTCATGTCACAAGGAAATAGTTCAAATGAACTGAAGAAAGTTTCACGAGACCTTCTGTATGAAAATACCAAACACTGGCAATCCTATTACATTCCCTATAGGTGTTTCCTGGAAGGAAATAAGTTGGTAGCAAGTAATTCAAATTAACTGTAAAAGGTTTTAGAACGTGAATGGTAAAAAAAAAGTGTTTAGGTATAATATTCTTTAGCTTTCTCAATTTTGGGAAAATAGGAGAAGCGGCCAACAATGGAATAGATACATAATGAAGTTTTTCATTATTTTTTCGTAGACCAAAAGAAAATGTACTGAAACCATTAGGAGAACGTGATCTTCTTCCAGATGGTGAACAAGTTTACAGTCTAGAAATGACGTACAATTTCAATTTGGTAAGTTGTATATTAATTGATATGACGCTACGTAAACAGTTCAGGTGAATGAACGATCTGATATTTCATTGGCTCAAAGCAATAAGTTATGACCAGGCAGTGCAGTCAAGGAAAAAAAATTCGAACAATAAAGAAAAAAAATTCAAACTTCTTCGCCGTCACTTGCGTCAAATGATTTCTTTCTTATTTTATTGTATTAATTGTATTTCACCTTAAGATGAAAATGTTTTGAAGTATTTTAGAATATTATCCAAAATTACATAACAGCTCGGGGCGAACAGGGAACAGATTCGTTCGACTAATTCACATGATTGGTATCTGGTATTCATATCTATGGAATCGTAAACCTACCTTAACACCGCAAGGGCAACCCTAATGTTATTTTGGATCTTGTTTTACCTTTCCTGAACTCCAGTTAGATGACACCAATTAAATATTGTTTTTTCTATTTTGATTGATTTAAGCCTAAAGCTAGTGAAGTGATCCCGTACGCTCCGCTATTTCACGATTTATTGTACGAAAACAAATACGAATGTCAATTTTGGATGTGCTATAGCAACAACAAACAACTTATTCGATCAGGTGATTCTTTTCCAATAAGGGTATGGATTGATTTAATTTATTTCCTACATGGGGTAGGATGTTACTTGAAAGTTTCAAGGCTGGGAGGGGGTCGAGAAAATTGCTTGAAAATGAGGAACTAAGGAATAGGGAGGGAGGGAGGGACGGGCTTTAAAACGTGGGGACTGACATTGGTTACGAACAGTGATCCCACTGTTGCTATATATGTGGTGATTTATATAGTTGATACAGCTAGAGATAGTCTAGGAGAAAAGCATAATTTTTACACTGATTAAAAAAGTCGAAACATTTCGAATATCGGGAATTTCATGATAGCCTGGCAACTTTCTGAAAACGTCACTTTCTCTGATTTATTTATGTTACATACTGTTTTAAACTGTATTATTGCCTCTTTTATGAAATTTCTCAGCCATTTTAGCGTTTCCTTATTTTTGGATACGCTGTACAGTTGACGCTATGGCACGGGTAAAATGTTAAGCCGAATTCAGGGAATTATTTTTGAGAACTGTATATATCGTAGTGAGTGTGTTTTAACTAATCATTGACCTTGTTTTATCTTTAGTACGATTATGTTTGTAAATTGGAAAAAGGTGATTATGTCCTGAAAATGCAGGTGAGTTAATTCAACATGCCTGATAATTTTTTTTTTTATAAATCCAGATTTCACGACCAAATCATTTCAAAAATGGTATACAAGAATTCTCAAAAATTTGATAAAAAACTTCTTGGAGAGCTTTGACTTTAGAGACATGAAAAAAACGCAATGTTTATCATTTTTTATTTTTTATAGCAAACGTTTCAAAGCTACCTTGCTTCATGATCACTGTAAACTGAAAATTTCCTAGCATTATAAAAATTTCTCAAAAATTGTTGTGAAAAATGGGTTATATTTATAACACGTTTTTAATTCCGTATTCCTGATACTCGTTCGGGTTATATCTACTTAGATTCGTCACACCGATTGTGCATCTCTCGAAGGTCTAAAAGATATGCCTCTAAATCTCAAAATAAAATTGCCTTCACCTATTCAACTGGATGTGTTTTCATCGAGATCGAAGTTGCTGAGTAAGCAAGCAAAATTTATGAAGGAAGTTTTAATGAAAAAACATGAACAAACGCCTTTGTATGTGGCGACTCCAACGGAAGACAAGTGAGTTTTTTATTTGTACCGTTCTACAAGAAAAAGAGACTTAAAGGTTTTTACTGGTAAATTACTGGTTTTAACAGTGATTTCACCTGTATTTGGCTATTTCACCGTTCTAGTGGTAAACTCTGTTAACAGTATTTATATTGAACTGATAATTTACCATTGAGCACGGTAAATTTACCAGTAAACAATTTATTTAATAGTATTTTCTAACCTTCTAACCTAGCTTTTCTTGCGCAGCGTCACATTTATGTTAGCTAGAAAGTTAGAATTTTTTCATTTCTTACGTAACTTGCATAACTTGCATTTCCTTAGGGAAGATGATAAGATCTGGCTGTATGAGCAGCACTTTCTCATTTTATAACAATAATTCATATCTTAATTTTTTTATAGGCTTCCAAAAGGTATAAAGCCTGGGCATGAATTAGTTGGAAAGATGAGCTTTTCAAAGAATACGGTAAATAAAAAGATCTTCGTTTTACAAATTTGATATATACAATTTTGATTACTTTGGAAAAGTGCTCTATATATTGATTTATTTATTGGTTTAAGATTTTAGCTTATAGTGTGGTAAATTCATTTTCTTACCCTGGATAAATTCTTCAGGTCATGTCTGTTATTCGTTATCAGTGTCTTACCTCCTAGGAACGCCTAGTGTTTGTATCTTCTAACTAGTGTTTGTATCTTCTAACTAGCGTATGTATCTTCTAACTAGTACTATACAGGGATTCCTTTGAAATTACCACTCTTAGATTATTTCTCAAAGTCGGAACGTCAGAATTCGTAGCTGAACTTTTTAGTCGCTCAATCACGCCTTGACCATGAATTCTGACTGCTTACCTCCTAAGCTATATTCTGTTACTGCAAGGGAAAGTATTCTCTTGGTAGCTGAAGAACGCATTTTATGTGAATTGCCAGAGCTTTTTTATCAACCGGAAGAGCGTAAAAGTAAATTTATATTACTATCAAACTAGTTTATTTATTTTACTTTTCAGTGCTCATTCCCTTTGACAATGTCGGTTGCACTCCCGAAAATTTCACCTGAGAAAAATAAAGAAAAGCCAACAAAACCGGTAGGTGATAAATATGTATTTTGGAAAGGTCAAGGGTAATGTATCTTGTGAATATCTGGCGACAGTAATTCTTTATTCTAGTAATGACAAGCGTGATCAGACGTGAATTGACGAATCATTTTTTTCATTGTAAAGGCTTTTAGTTTGTTAGTTTTTGGAGTACCTATATTATATTTAAAGTGAGTGTGCGAAAAACAGCTGAAAACGTTCGACTCCTTCGCCCGTTACTTGTGGCTAGTCAGCCACAAGCTTAAGCCGCGCGTACACCGAGCGACCGAGTTTTTTTCTTACATGTTTTGAGACATTGCTATCAGCAATATTAATTAAGCATAATTCAATGGGCTGGATTGTAGTGGTATTGTATTGATTATTTTTCACTATCTATATTTCAGATTGAAGAACAATATAAGAATGCAGTCGACGAGTTTTTAGGTCAATGGCTGTCGAAGTAAATATTGCATCTTATTTTTTTTCTTTCTACGTGTGGATGTGCCTTTTTCAGAAGAATTGATTTCATGAAAAGGAGAGAAATACCTTGTAAACGAAGGGAATACTTTGTTTCCAATATTCCCAATATCTCCCTGTATTTTCAGTGTTCTCAGAAAATTTTGTTTTCAATATATACTTACTATAAACCTTTACAGAGTTTCTTCTCATTTCCTACCTACTAGCATGATTATTGGGCTGTATTCGATAGAATGACATGTCCGAGTGAATGCCATAGACCGTTCGGCGGTCCGTGGAAAAGATTACGTAATGTTTCGTTTGTTTCCATCCCTCATGGTGGTGGTCAAAACATTACGTCATGGAAACGATTTTTTGATCCCATTGGTTGGTTTAGGGATATGCCAGGTTGGTTCCGCACTATGACGTAATGTTTTAACCACCATCACGAGAGGATCAAAACAGAAGAAACCTTACGTAATCTTTTCCGCTCACCTTGGAACGATCTATATGCGAATGTCAGTGCAATCAGAGTTAGTAACAGGGTTAAGGCTTTAAATTTCGAGAACTTCATGAAGAGCATTTATATCATGTTATTATTTTTTTTCTTGTAGAGCTCAAGGTTCATCTGTTGAAGAGGAAATCCTTGTCAAATTTAGTGACTCTCTCATAGCTCAAGACGCCATTTTGAATGCATTGGATAGCGCTAACGTAAACAAATATTGTATCTTTATAAACAACTCAATAGAAATGCAAGAATATTTTAACTCTATAAAAAGATGACATTTTGTTGGTTGTTGCTACTTTTTTGAAATTTTACAAGTGCATGGAAAATGAAGGCTGTATTTTTATGGTTTATTGTTTCCAGGGTTGGTCACTAATTCTGTGTTGAAAATTAATCTTGTTCTTTCAAGATTTTTTCCGACTCTCAATTTATTCTAGGGTGAGGCAAAGAAACTAGACAAAATCATCGATACAGCGTCCAAAATAAGAAACCAGGTTTGTGTTGTTAATTCATGTACCATAAGTCGCTTTTAGTATGAAGGTGATTTTTTTGTTTTGTCCAAGTTAGTAAGTCGTTGAACTCAAATATGTCAACTTTGGTTGTTTTCTGGAGTGAAATTTACTGTTCATTCAGAAATTCTTCTCTTACAGTTTGTCCTAGAAATCTAAACACCGTTTGACGACAACTTGAAAAACAGCAAAATTTGTAATTGTGAAAATGATAAATTTACGCAGCTAAAACAATTATCGATAATGATACATTTTATGACCTTGCACTGAGAAAAATCACTTTCCTTATCTTTTATTCTGTATCTCCATATCGAAGGCTGTTATGCATACATTTTTAAAATGGTGTTAAGTTTTTTGGGACACACTGTATTTTACTCCAACATGGATTTATTTGCTTTTTGAAAGTTGTTCGTGGTTAGATTGATTAGAAAAGCAGTCTAACTGAACATCGTTGACGTAAAACCAGATATTTGTATTTAATAGTTTTGCCCTTGTTCTCTTAACAAATTATGAATGAGGCTGCAGAATAACTTCAAAACAAAACATAGTCAAACTGACGCTACTATCTTTATTCTTAAGCCAGCTTTCCACTTGCGAATTTTTCGTACAAAACGATACATTTATTGAACCCTCATTGGTTAGTAATGTATTTACTAATTAATTTTTATTGCTTCCTATTGAGAATTTTATTTTTTTCGTACGAAAAATTTGCAAGTGGAAAATCGGCTTTACGTGTAGTGAACCATGGTTCGATTCGCTGTTATGCTACGGCCATATGATCACTCTCATTGAACATTTTCAACAAGCTTTTCACCTTCTTATAAGTAGCAATAATTTTTTTTTTTTTTTTTTAAGATTGATTTGGATACATTGATATCCTATTTTGGTGTCAAACAAATGGACGATGAACAAATTAAAATGAAAGAGTAAGACTAATTGTATGATTTTTAATTTTTTGTTAAATGCCAGTTAGCTCAGTAAGGTTCCTGGTTCAAGCTCAATTTGCCACCTTCTACTTATGGCATGGGTAGCACTATGAAGATTATCTGGTCTGCGTGTGGTGGTAGATGAATTTGGAACCCACATGGTATTTCAGTAATAGTAAGTTTTGAAAATAGTAAGTTAATGTATTAGTCATATTTCTTTTGATGTAAATATATGAACCATATTGTTTAGAGAAAAAGAAAAAGAAAAAACAATATTCATAAATGCAACTTATAAAATGGTAAGCATGAACTTCAATGTAACATGTTGTTCAACGTTTAGCGTTTGTTTTGTGGGATGTCTTATTGACGTAAAAATGGCGGGATAAGATAGTAGAATGATAACAATTCATCAAACTATAGTTTGACGACTAATTGAGCTTAACTATCAGGGGTCCTAACGCTTTCTCGAGGCCTTGGTATAAGAAATTGCCAATTACTGTTTAATACTCTCTACATGTGCTGCACGAAAAAGTGAGAGATACGTAAGTTTGAGTTCGAGTTGTTTGACCATGTATCCCGCCGATGTAGGCTCTAAATAACGAATACCAAAATACCAAGAAAGTTTTTTCGAAACTTTTAGGGAATCGCACTTGCTGACAAAATTCTCGAAGCTCGAAAATCCACAGACGGTGAGTAGACAATACACAATTTAAAATCGTTTTAATAAATATTCGGGCGGGTGTCTTTATCAACAACCTAGTTAGCAGGGTTGTCTTAGAAAATTCGATTACTTTTCCAAGAAAATGAACAAAAAAGAATATCTCTAAATATAATACAAAAAAATATTTTTTTAAATCAAAATGTTGTGAGAGGAGAAAATGGCAATGCAATTACTTACACTAAAATGATAAACATGATATCTCAAGAGAAAATACATGACAAATTACTTTGTTTAGGTGAAAAAGAAACTGAAGACGATGGAAGAGGTGAGTTTCTTTTCAAAACAGTCGGAACTTCGGCGTACACTTCCTTATCTACTATTAACATATGAACTCTATAGTTATTTTTCTGTTATCGTGGAGCGTGACGGGCTCGTGCAATAGCTCTACACTTTTTTGTAAGAACTAGGACAACGACGTTTACCCTTGGGACTGTCCTTGTTGTTCTATTGTTTAAAACAAGAGTGCTATTGTCCTCAACCAAGCAAAATCTCAGCTTCACTGTTCTTATAAAATGTTTCTTAGAAAAAGTGTAAAACTTACATTTTATATCATTATTTTATTTTATATCATATTATTCAAATGAATTGACGATGCGTACGACAAAAAAAATTCATTTACTGTGACCCTACTTTGAAATGGAAATTATATTTTTTCCTTACAGCGTTGATTGACGATTTGAACCAATGCTATCGAGATCTTGCGAAATTACTACCAGCAAGTGATTCAAAGGTTCGTGGAAACCGTCTTAATTTATTTGAGTTTACAGTTTCACATGTAACATAAGTCGATGTTGGAAATTATTCAGGCCTTGTATACTTAGGCCAGTTAGCTCGTCTTTTTTTACGAAGAAAATCAGAAAATCATAGACAGTAAGTAAAGGGGAGAAAACCATATTTCAGAACTTTTCCCGTGATTTGATGATATTCCCGATTTTCCCGATATGTACAATTTCCTTTGAATGAAAAAATGTAGTCATTGTTGATCCTAGGCAAATTTTGTAGCAGAACTTTTGCTATCTACGCGTTTCATATCTACGTATTTCTATCATATTTACATATTTACGCCGTTCCGCCATCCAAACTTTGACGGTGATCGACTGTACTGCTTAAAGTTGATAGGCTTGCTAGTTTTCAGAACGACTGCGCAACGTCGTACGTCGTATATTTCAGGTTGCCTAACCTCTCCATTTCTGTTTTGCAGATCGTGGTAGACTGACAGTGTTCCGTGTATTGCGAACATAGTCGGAATTAACTATTCGCTGTGATGAACACATTCTATCTAAGAAAATAACCAAGAGAAGACTGAAGTTGAATTCGAGATATAGATATAATGAAATTTCAGCCTAATGCACACTTGCTGAGGATTAATTTTACCACATCATGCCTCTTTTCCAATAAAATTGAGTAATATGAAAACGGTTACATGAAATATTATGAAGTACAATACATATTAAATTTGGGAGATCGTTGCCAAGACAAAATTTTGCAATGTAGTTTCTTATCATCCTCATTAAGTGTATGTCGTTGTTTTGATGTTAAAACGACATATTTCACTGTCTGGATTACTTTCCATTCTGAGTTGAAGCTTAAACCCCTCATAGTAGAGACTGATGTTTATTGTGAATGGCTTCCTTAACCTTGTCCTGTTTGATGGCTGATCGGTTGTTTCCAGGAGGATCCACAGACAGACATCTATCAGCTCGAATTCGCGTCCAGACGAGCGAATCGGTAGTTAGTAACAGTCTTTACTAAGTCAGTCCAGTCAGAACAACTCGACATTACAGGAGCGGAGATCGAATCAGCGACCTCTTGCACCATATTACGCCTGACTAACCATAGCACCACCATTACCTAATTTTTATTTTACTTTTTTATCTGTGATGACCAAAAACGTTTATGTGTGAGTGTATTTCAATTGATGCTACTTGATTGTTTGTCGCTTCAATAGAAATTTGCTTTCGTTAAGTGAAAAAATTGTATAGTTTCCATACAAAATAGTGTGTCATGTTTATTCTTCATTTGTCTTTTTAGATGTTGTGGTTGACAGTGAAACATGGTCTTGTTCATAAACAATCAGGACGTGTTTTAAAAGCATTATCATTATATTTTGATGAAAATGGTTACACAAAAGAAAATTTTAATATTTACATTGATGTAAGTTACATTACTTTCTCATATTTTTAGCGAAAATCCAATGACTAAAGTTTATCATCCTAGGTGCAAAAATTATTTTGTCACCAAAGATCTTTCAACCATGTCCACACGAAAAATATTAACTGCACGTCAAAAAGAATGTTCTTATAGAAATCTTTTATATTTCACTACCAAATTATCCCAAATTATCCGCGAGTATTCGAATAATGTGATCACGTGACGATTAGCGCTATATTTATCACATATGTTGAATAGTACCCGTAGAACACACGGAACTGGCATTTACAAATTTTCTCCTTTTCTTTCCAGGCTGTGGAAGCAGCAGGTTACCAACATATATTGGGCTATTTGAAGCAATGGCTTTTAGTTCGTTTTCCCGCATCGTATGAATTATTTTGAAGAAATGTTTTGGGATGGATACAATTGATTTATTATTTTGCATTGACTTGTTTTAAATAAATTTTGTACTGTGTGAAGCTCATTTGTCCAAGTTTAGATTTTGAATTGGTTGTTATACGAATGAATGCTATTTGAAAACATAATCTTAGAAATAAAGCACGAGTTACGTATTACTGGTGTAATTTTGAAGTCCCTAATTACAATTTTAAAAGTAAAATTTCTGAAAAGTTTAATCCTAGTGCCGAAGAAAAATACAGGGTGTCTCAAAAAAAATGTAGCCCGTCATAAAATCTCATAGGATAAGTTCATTTTCACCTTTGTAACAATTAGGTTACTTTTTTGAGAAACCCTTTAGTTGTCATAGAATTTTATAACTATTTACGATCCTATAGCGATCTATGAGCTACATGCCCCGTCAAAAGATAGATGTCCAAAGATTCCAAAAATTGTTGAAAATTTCTGGCATTTCAATGGTTAATAAAAAAATGTTTCATGATGATATCATTGACTTTTGTCATAACTTTCGTTACACAAACACACTGCTTTTTAATTGATAAAAAATTGATAAAGATTTAATAAAAAAGGAAAACAAATCCTGAAACAGGATTCTTTTATCCTAGTCCAGAATTTTACACCTGGTTATTCAAACCAACCGACACTTATTCGAGCTTCCAATTATTCAAAGTGACTATTGAAACAAAACTAATATCCCTCACATCTGTTAGGTTAATTAATCTGAGTGAATTAGCATTAGCATCCCGGTTTGGCCATTTTTCGAGCTAATACGCTCAGACTAGCTTTACTTTCGGTGATGCCAATCTGTCTATGCAATATTGAGCTCCCCAGACAACGTTATTATCTGAGCTATTGTCTGAGCAAAGATTTATCAACATTAATTCCAATAAGGCGATCAAAACTTTCATAATGCTAAGAAGCCATCTTTCATGTCTAATTTAATTTCACCGCCCTGTTCATAAGATAACGTAGTTACGTTAATTGCACTTTAGCGTTTTATGCATATGTGCAGTCTTGTAGAATTTAATTAGACAAGGCAAAAAGCAGGCGTCTAAAGTAGTACTAACACGTAGATTTGCTTCGTCGCGAAATTGTTAGACAACTGTTCTAGTGGACAAAATAAGTAAAACCCCTATGTGGAGGAGAGTTTCTTTTTTAAACACTCCTCCACATGGGTTTTTCACGATTTTGCCCGCCGGGGTAATATTTGTGGTGTTTTTGTGAAAATTGTTGATGATCAGCTGAAATAAAAGTGAGAATATATTAAACAGCTGTTTGTGTTTGCTTCTACTCCATTATTGATACCTCAACAATTCGAAAGAGATGTAGAAAAGACTAATTCGGAAAACATTCAATATTTAGCATATGCCTTTCACAGCAATACAGCAATGAGAAAATGTTTCTGGTCACACTTGAGGTTCTGCGATAAATTCATTTTCAAATTAGTGCACTTCTTTCTAATTAATGTAGCTCAACAGGAGATTTTCTTATCACCCGCAACCCTTATTATTGAACAACCTTGCTTCGCTTTTTTTTAACCCTTTCTTTCAAGGTTGCCACTGAACCTTGAAAACCTTCAATAGCCTTAAATTTGAGAAACTTTGAATTTCTAAGTTTTGTATTTTGTGGAAGCAAAAACCTTTGAAAACTAGTTTTCTAACATTCTTCTGAAAAATATATTGAATAAGCATAATACCATTCTGATGGATGTTATTTTCCACAGAAAAATAGATTCATTTTGGCAAATGAATCATTATTGTAGCTAATCTTACCAATTTTATCTTTAAACTAATAAAGTTCAAAGTTAATCTATTAAGTGAAGGTTCTAGTATTAAAGTTTTAATATAATGAGCAATTTTGGGTACAAAAATGTTTCTTCTTTCTCTAATAAAGTAAAAATAGAGTAAATTTTGATTTTTTTTTAAATGACAAGGAAATCTTATCCAGGCGAGTGGAGGGTTGGCTTGGGTAAGGAAATCTTAAGGGTAAGGATCTTATTCAAAATACTCAAATCGAACAATGTATTTATGTATGGTTATCAGTGCCCTAGTATTGGTAATTGTCGTAAGTGAGGAAGTCTATTTCCTCTTCTATTTGTGTGGATCTGGGAAATTGAATCCTGAGGTGAAGCACCACACCTAACATCAGCTCCAAAAACTTACCGCATAGATTATGCCCAATCTATGCAAATCATGCGTTGAGTGGGCGGAAGCCGGAATCCAACCTGCAACCTTGCAATTAGCAGGCGAACGCTCTACTGTTGAGCTAACCGGCCACATCGAACAATGCATCTGCTTTCTTTTAAAGTTATAGAAAATCAATTTGAAATGGCATATAAACATTGTTGTATTTTCAATGACAAGAAATGATTTTTTTTTCTGTACCGCTTTGAAACCAACTGAAATATGGTGTTTGACAATCTCCATTTTTTTCCTGAAAATGTCCTATATTTTGTTAGTAAGCTGAACATTAGTGTGAAAAATAGCTTTTTATCCCTATGGTCTCTAACATTTAGATTAGTTTGACGAGCTGGCCAAATTTGTAGCTTATAACAATCAGGGAGCGCAAGCAGCAGACAAAATTATCAATGGGGGGGGGGGGGGGGTGGGGCGATTTAAAGTGAAATTTTTAAACTTAGGTTTTTTAAAAA
>JAUBWS010072810.1:0-13610 GCA_032270445.1 Darlingtonia californica
CGCCCCCCCCCCCCCCACCCCCCACCCCATGGATTAGTGATTATGAAGTCTGTTGTTATTACAAAGCGTGATTATGAAGTCTATTGTTATTACAAAGCGTGATTATGAAGTCTGTTGTTATTACAAGGCGTGTCAGGATAGGGGTTTAAAATCTAAAATTATTGGACTTTCTGACAGAATGGCTCTTAAAACTTGTAAGACAAAATAACTAACCTAGAACAGTGTTTGGTCCACACAATATGAAGAAATTTGGGAAATCAGGATACATTATTCCATAATAAGCATTTGGGAAACTTCCCCAAATCTCACTTAATGGTCTATTGTCAAGTGGCCGAAGAACGTTTAAATTCTTAATACTGGCTAAACTGTCATATCCAGTGGCATATATGAGAGTATCGAATTCGTAATTTTCTCCATTTTTTGTTTGTAGTCCAGTTTCAGTGACTCTGTCGATTGGCGTATCCACTAAAGTTACGTTAGGTTTATTGAAGGAAGATAGATAATTACTTCTCACAATAACACGTTTACAGCCGGGTACGGTTTCCGGGATCAGCTTCTCGGCAGTGTCTTTATTATAAACTTGACTCCTCATCCAGAATTTCCATAGTCTAACCAAAGAAACCCCTGATATTGACTTCGAGGTCATAAATAACAAAAAGTACAATTCATTGGACAAGAAAACAGAAAGCCTTGCGATTTTGTAAATAAAAGGAAAGTTCCGTAATATATATGGGATTTGTAGTAATTCGACCTCTGGTCCAACCCATCCAGCACTTCGTTGGAATACAAAAACATTCTCAACTTTATCAACGATACCTGGAAGAACTTGAGCCGTCGAACAACCAGTACCAATAATTCCGACCTTTTTACCAGTCAAGTCAAAGTCACTTGGCCATAATGCTGTATGTATTTTGTCACCTTTGAATCGATCTTGGTCAACAATGTCAGGCCATTTTGGTTCATGTAAAGCTCCAATACCAGATACAAGATGGGTACATTCATAAACGTCACCATTGGCCACCTTCACTTTCCATTTCTTTGTTTTGTTATCAAAAGAGCATTCATCTACTTTAGTGTTCAACTTAAAGTGTTCGGTGATAGAGAAGTAACGACATGTTTCTTCTAAATAGGCTAGAATCTCTTTCTGCAGGGGAAGACATTGCGTCCAGTCAGTTTTGGGATGGAACGAGAAAGAGTAAAGCTTTGATGGAATATCACACCCACATCCAGGGTATGTGGTATGCCACCATGTTCCACCAATATTTGATCCTTTTTCGAAAACAACAAATGGAATTTTCTGCTGTTTCAATCTGACAGCGGTGCAGATGCCAGAGAACCCAGCACCAACAACAACCACAAACAACTCACTTCTTTTTCTCTCACCTAGCATAGGAGTATCTATTTTTCCTCTTGTTCTATACCATAAAACAAGTAGTGGGATGACAACTGCACATGCTACTGAAAAGCAGTACAGGATTAATGTAGCTGGCATGATTCCAACAATGATGACAATTTGAAGTTACTCATTCTAAAATATAATATAGCAATGAAAGTTAGTTCAAGCATTATCATTGTCGGCTGCTGGCGGAGCAAGATCAATTTTTTCCCTAGCATTGCATACAGGGTATCCGTGAAAAAGTATACCCAGCTATTAACTCATTAAGTAGAAATGTTTTGTTGAAAATTCACAAAACAATACCATTTTATCGCATCATTCATTTTAATATGCAGTATATCGAATAAAAGATCATAATTCCTGATTGGAGGCAAATATTTATATAACCCACGCACACGATTTCTATTTAAATCTTTTATAATGTCCTCCATATAAAGATTAACTATAAATATGGACACCCTGAAAATTCGTTGGTTCGCTGGCTACTGTCGTACGTTGTACGAAACATGATATCATCCTAACACTAACAATGAATAACATAATATGCAAATGTTTACATCTCAAGTATATCAACTGTGGCTTTCGAGATGTATTATTATGTACTTACTTTCATCCTACCGAAACAAAATATTTCACGAAAGTGTAAATCTGATGTTTTTACAGTGTCTGTAAAACGAACACTTAGTTGGTTAAAAAAACTGCCTATTCCGCAAAAGTTTCTGCTTGGTAGGAAAATTTTTAAGATCTTGACAAAGAAAACTAATCATTTTAACTCCTCGATTTAATGTCCTCGTTTGGAAAACATGCGTTTTAAAATAACATTATTTCTGAGTTTGGTCGAAAGACCACGCCTTCTCTCCTCCAACTACTGTCCGCGTTTAAGCGTTTGGCCAAAAGAATAGCACTTCCGCATCTTGACTGGCTATTTTACTCATAGAGAAGTCACATTTCACTACCACCAAAAGTATACCATTAAAACTTAGTCGCTGTCAACTAAATCTACTTTGAACTAGGTACACTTATAGGTTTATTTTGTCTTTTTATTTTGTCCCAAAAAAGTAGCAGCTTCGGTTTTGAAAACATCTAAACCTTAACCCTTAAAGTGCGGGTCCCGCATATATACGGGACAAGGTACCCAAAATACCGCTGTGTCTTCAAGTGTCCATAACTCCTAAAGGAGTGAAAATTGCCTTCTTTAACACCCTATTTTTCTGAAAGTAGACAGAAAGAGCTTTCTTTTAATACCAAAGTTTACTAGGTTTGGTTAATCCATCGTCGAGAAATTCAACTTGAAAATATGAAAAGTGTTGTGAAATTCTTTGTCAATTCTTAGCATTTTGGAAAAATGGTCCGCACCACAAGGGTGAACATTAGCGACTTGGTGTTCACCTGTTAAATTAACAGTGAGAGGTCACTTCATTGCAGATGTCCCAGTGGCAAGTTCGAACTCACAACCATCAGATTACGAGTCCCACGCCTTAAAACATTGAGCCACTGCTCGACAACAATTAAAAAATAACACTCGAAAAATACGTGAAAGTTTTCACGAGTTATTGTCAAGCTGATCAGCCTAAAGCAGAACACAAGTATATTTACAAAAAATATCTCCTAAATTTTTCTGGGATACATATTGCGGAATGGATGTATTTCACTGAATGATCACGGAAGATTGGAAAATCTAATCGATCTATATATACTATATACAAAGTTTTCTGTCATAAACAATTATTATAGTGTCAGCGTCAAATATTGACAACCTAGCACTGCAATGAGAATAAATGCAAAAATTTACACTCATACACAGGCGTTCGAATGTACATTGAAACATGCAGAATACAATATCTTTTATATAACTTAATGTCATCAAAATGGCGGGCAAAATAAAGGTTTTTCGCAAATTTCTCGAAATAGGTAAAAATTCTCAAATTGGCCAAGGCCATTCCATAATCTCTATCAAAGTACCGATCTTTTGAGCAATAAACGATTTTTATTTGACAACTGGAAACGGTGGGAAAAATTTGAGGCAAAATTTGACGTGCCTTAACTCCGCCGAATTGTGAATCGGTCTAGTCCGAGAGATATTCAAGTTTAAAATTGAGAAAAATTCTACTGGAAATAGGTTTTTTTTGCTTTTCGTCGTCTGGAAAGGGTTAATTATGTAGTGCCAATTTAAATTCAATTTTTTCAACCCGTAATACCTGCGGGCATTAGCACCATTAACGTTAACTTTTGCCATCTTTTGTCTTGCATTTTCAAGACCATATTACAAGTTCGCAATCTTTTGATGTTGCATTTTGAAGAAAGGCTTGCCGATTTGCAATCTTTGAAATCCGCATTTTAATTTTTTTAGGCTCATTCGCAATCTTTAATTTCACATATTCTTCGCAATTTCTTCTTCCCTAGTGGTATCTAATATTCATTAACTTTTCTTTTCAGCTAACTTAACCGGTAACGAAGCAGCTACACCATGACGTCACCATCAACGTTCAGTTTCACCGTATGTTTTCCCACTTATCATGTAGAGCGTGAAAGGTTATGTGGTTAATAAACGATGATATTCGGCGATAAGGTTGGATTTCTTTACAGCTTCCCAGGTCCTGGCTGCGTAGTGGAACCTATCAAAAAACACATAGCGGTGTCTCTTAAACCGGAAAAATTGCTGCCTCTCTAACGCGTATGTGATTGTAGCGCATGTGCAAAAACATGTAGTTAAAATTGGAATTCGCAAGATTTTTTGAAAGCTTATTTAGAATTGCATAAATTCAAAATCAGAATAAGAAAATGTCTGTGGAAGTAAATATTGCGGTTTTTGCTGTTTTCCTAACAACGTCTATTATTGTCTTGTTTTGTTTTGTTGAACTGTTTTAAAACCTTAAAGGGGAATAACTTCAAAGCTTCATTGAAATAATACTGCTGTTTCAGTTGTATCTAAAAATTATTCATTGTTTATTCTACGTTAAACATTGAATATATGTTGGCAAAATTATTTTTAACCAGCGCGGCGTCAGTGGGGTTATTTTTTGTTTACATTCACAGCTACTATTTTGAGCGGTCAGTATAGTGTTTTATTGCCTGGATGACGTAATAAGATGCATTATTACGGAAAATACTGAAATTTGAAACAACTCGCTAACGCTCGGTCTTTACTATCGCCCTCGGGCTTTATTTCTCCGTACAGTCGCTCAAAACAGTTATTATCCCATTAGTACTGACCGGATTTAAACCAATCAGAATCAATTATTCTCGGTAATACTGCATTTTATTACGTCAGCCAGGTAATAATGCATATAACGTATTCTGTTTCTATGTACTTTAAATCGAATACATAAGATATATTTGTAATTTAGAAAAACAAAAAACTCACCAATTTTTTTCTGATAAGATATGATGAGTGAACGGTACTCGTGGTAATGAAGATAGTTGATTACGTAGCGTTTTGATTAAATTAACCAATGAGGGGTGACCACGGTACTGTATGCCTGATATCAAGTCGTCACCTAACAATAAAACAAATAAATTAATAAATTAATGATGAAAACAATTAAACATTTTCCAAAAAAAGGCAACTCGATTTTTTAGTCGATTTATCAAGGAATATTGAATAGGACGAGGAGACAATTCTAATTTACTGGAATAAACTTTGCGTCTTTGAGTTCCCTCGAGTCTAACAACGAAAGCTGAATCCAGAAAGCGCTCAATTTTCAACAATTTCACCTTAAGGTTATTTTCTGTGAAACATCAGTTTCAGACGAACTATATATTTACTTTAAAGCATTTGTTTTATAACACGCTGCCTACTATTTTGCGGCCGTGGTTACTGAGAAAATTGCATGTTTTGCTCTTATTAGCGCATGCGCATTGATCTGTCGCTACTATGTACTTGTATCGCTTCAAATGTTTTAAAATTATATTTTGCATAACCCTTCTCAACAAAAAAATTTCCGAAATTAATACACCTCCTATTCCGACTTTCATCAGACAGTTAAAATTCATTTTTCGTTAAAATATTACAGACTTTTTCGATATTGGGGTTTATTAAGGCCACCAGCTTACTGAACTAAAAGGGGTAAAAAACTTTCAACTGGAAACCTTCTCGCTTAGATAATTAGCACAACGAGAAAGCGCGCGGTAAGCGAAATTTTAAGTTGCTGAAAGAGAAGAGTTCTTAGCCAAAACAGGTCCTTTATTAGAAATGATCGTCCGAATGTGGGACGATACCCCCCCATACCTTTTTATTTCAAATAAATAAAAATTTCATTTTATCTAAAACGCACATAAAACTTGAGTCTATGAAAAGTTATGATTGGTTGTGAGTGTTTTTTCCATTTGAAGAATACTCGTTCGCCTCTATAACGTGCCTGGTTTATCTGATATAACGCTTCGGGCTTTTTTTCCCTACACCTGATCTATCGGCACACGTCCAAAATCGAGTATGTGAAAATCGTAAAATACGGAGCATGCAAAGTAGCTACTGCTTACATAACAAAAGAGCCAGCACAACAGTAGAAAAAAGACATATTCGCTGTATTTCGCACTTAACCAATCGACTTGGATTGTTTATCCAAATCCATTATTTATTTGTCCAAAGTCCAGTAATATGGAAGATGGAAACTATAAACATTAATAAACATTAGCACTTCGATTGTTATAAATAGTCCACGCTTATAGGTTAAAAGTACGAAACAAAGTCACGTGATTGGCTCTTTTTGTCCTATTGTTGGGATGATTCCATAGTTATGGTAGTAAAAGCTACGGCGAACGCTCCGTATTTTACGATAGCATACTCGGTTTTGGACGTGTGCCGATAGATCAGGAGTAGGGCAAGAAAGCCCGGAGAGATATATCAGATAGACTAAAAGTAGACGTACCATCCGTGGTGTTTATAGCCGGAAGAAAGTACAGGTTCATATCTTCATAGCCATACATTAATGGGCTATTATGAAGGGACAATAATGGACCACGAAGCATGGACGGACCACCTAAAATAAATCATACTGATGCTTAGAAAATAATATATCAAACAATGTTTAATTCGAAAATTCAGAGGAAAATACAGGGCTTTTCAAGAAAGTCCAAAATAGGTAACTTTTACTTGATTATTTATAGAACATACCTTAACTCGGTTAGAGCAACTTTGAAAGGTACGATCGACCCTCCCCTTCAGCTGATAGACAAATTTTGTAAATGATAATGTACTTTACCTCGAACATGCAGACGAGAATTGCTGAACAATTTCCATATTACTTCACACATTGAACGTATAACGTCATATTCGAAACACCGTGCATCGCAAAATGTGTAAACAAATACTGAAAAGAAAAAAAGAAAGTAGATTGTCGAAGCACAGTTTTTGTACAGGTATTTAACCTTATTGAATTAGGGAAAATTTTTATCTAGCACATGGAAGTACTTGAATAATTCATTATCTAGCTATATTGTTGCAACAGTATCCCCTGCACTGTTGTAAACGTAAGGAATATTTTTCCCTACTAATTTTTCTTAGTTGCATTAATATTCTTACATTATGAAAAGATTTACAATATGATAATTCAAATACCTAAATGTGGATGGAATTCGTTGTTTAGGTCGTCTGCGTTATTACTAGAAAAAAATACAAATCCATTTGATTAGGTAGTCATCCAAGTAATAACTAAGCGAGGTATAATTAGCGGCGGTATCAGCTACGCAACAAGGGGGCCTTATTAATATTTCAGTATCCAAATCATCAGTTTTTTTGTCACTACGGAAAGTTACTTCCATTACAATTTTCTTTATATACATGAGTATTGTTTTCATGCGAGAAATTATTTCCATTACAGTTTATCATGCAGCGATTTTGCGTCGTTTCTTTTGACTATTCAGTGTTACAAGGGAGAAGCACTTAAGAACAAACACTAAAATGTGTAAGATTATTGTTTTCCCATTTAACATAAATTCTATTACCTCGGTTACTCGCTTATTGGTTTGCGATTTGTTAACCACTTATGTGCCGCTGACAAACATATTTGTCATGTGATTTTAATTTTTTTTACGGTCTTGGACCCTAGGGTAGTGACATAGGAGCTATACGCGCCCCATGCACGAGGGTGCGGTCCCGGTCATGAAATAGACTTTGTCCAAAGGTTCCTAAAATGTTGAAAATTGCCGGCACAATAGTGGTTAATAAAGTGTACTTTATAGTCAGAAACTTTCACTGGAAGAAACTTTCGCGGATCAGCGTAACCGCGAAATTTTTGTATTTCGCGGGAATAAACTTTCGCGGATGACCGATTTCAAGATGTTTCGCGGGAATTAACTTCCGCGGATCACAGTTTTTATTTTCGATATATTTGCACAAGAAATGCAATAAAGGACGAATAATTGTGAAAATTTTGTAAAATCGGCATTTTCAGATATTTCGCGGGAATAAACTTTCGCGATTGACAAACTTTCAAAAGATTTCGCGGAAAAAACTTTCGCGGAAAGTACTAAAAAACGCTAAACCGGGAAAGTTTCTTCCAGCGAAAGTTTCTGACTTTAAAGTATATGTTTTATTTTATTCATTAATCTAAAGATTATATGTACAGTGTGTAATAACTGATGAAGGTTGGTGGTAATACGTGAAAATTAAGTTAAGAAGGTTTTTTTTAATGTTTTATTAGAACAAAAACGAAGCTTCTCAGTGTAATTTTTGGTTCTTTATTTTTAAGTATTATTCGAATTAAAGAAATTTTCCGTAATTCAATCATTTCAGACAATACTCTGTGTTTGTTAGCCATCATTTTTTATCATAAAACTTCTCTGCCACTGAGTTACAGTCGTTTAAGGCTGTTTTATTTTATAAGTCCTAGGCCAGGGAGATATATTGCTGAGCATTGCAGCAGTCGTCAACTCAAGTATGTTTTAAGAAGAAAGTTAAAAGAGGTTGGATCTTTGGTGTTCATTGAAGTATTCATAGCTTTGATTTTTTGGTTGACAATTCGAAATATAAAATTTATTTTTACCAAATTATACAGTTTACGTAAAGGATTAGTTCAATACTTACTTAGAATTATCTTGTCCACTGTTATGAGAAATTGTAGAAGGTTTCAGCATTTCACTTGTCTTCAACAAACTACGAAAATTAAAAATTAATTAATTAAAATGTCACAATATTTGTTTAATTAGAAATTTGATTCATATTCATCCGGGAAAGTCCTTTTAGATCCATAGTATAGTATATTTAACAACTATGAATGAATTATTTACCCAGGGTAGCCTTTTCAGTTCTTTGTGAACTGTTTTTAATGCCTTCCTGGAAATAACCTCAGGGTACCATGCAGAATAAAGTGATTGGTGAAATTCACTACCGTAACCTTGCAAGGGATTCGAACACGGAACCCAGTTTAGACTTCCAGCGCCTTAACCACTCGGCCACGGCTCCGCAATCAATGATTCATGTCTTCCATACAGGAAGTCTTTTAAAAATAACAGTGATTGACGTAAACGTGAGCTTTTTAAGTTCATCGCTTTTCCAAAGTCTACATATCCACTAGGTAAAAACTTCGAAATGCGATGTGTGAAAGAAGTTAAAGAGAACTGAACTCATCATAAAAAAATTGGGGCATCTCTAGGTAAAATGGCCAATTGATACAAAATTCACGTGAAAATTTGAATAACAATAAATAGACCTTGAAATTTTTGTAAAAGAAGTTGACGGAGTATTTTCAATTTTACCTTTTACTTTTTTTTTTAGGGGGGGGGGGGGGGAATAGGTCCGATGTTTCTATCCCCAAAACGGGAATATTTTATTTCTATGAAACATTTCACTCTCAAAATCCTTCTGTGCCATGACTCCCTTGAAAGCTAGCATGTCGGGCCCTTCATATCATGAGAGGGCTAGGATCTAAAAAGATTCCCACTGTCCCTATCTACTATCTAGCGAAACCACAGCCAAGGGAACGGGCTTGGCAAAATCAGCGACATAAAAATGTCTTAACATTTTCTCTGATGACAAGATCGTTTCTGAAAGGAACCTACATTCTGAAACTTTCAAGTTGTGCGTCTATATGTAACAATTCTTACTTTAACAGGTCCAAATCCAACATGTGGTCTTGTACAACTAATACAGTATGACATACAGTATATAAAAATGTTATCAACTGTAACGCCTAAAAAGTAATAAGTTAAAGATGATTAAGTCGGAAATTGAACGAATGAATGGTTCATTGTCTATTCAAGAAAGCTTCTTCAGTTCTTCATAAACTGCTATCAATGAAGGTCCTATCTACCTGGAAACACCTCAGGGTACTATATTTTATTATCAAAAGCCTGACAAGTGGTCGAGCTCTGGACTCAGGTTTACCTGCCCAGCACCTTAAACACTCGGCCACGGTTCCACTCAGCGCCATAAACACTCGGCGACGGGTCTATTTAGGGAAGACTACTACATTCATTTCAAAAATAATGTTATTAAAATTAAAAAATAATTAAATTTGGAGACAAGAAAACTACAGTGACAGTATGATTTGTAATTCAATTCTGGAATATTTGCTGAAAAATGAATACGTGGCCATGACTGTACCGTAGCCACCTCTCGGCAAAGATCCATTGAAATCCATAATGCAAAGAAATTGCCCCACAAAACAACAGATCAAACGCTTTGTATACCTGAACTTCCAAACAAATTTCTGCAGTCGAATATTCCGATGGTATTTTTCGATCGTACTTCAAATATTGCTCCAACATTGATGGACTGAGCAACGGCTGGAAACAACAAAGACGATAAAAAATTGTGATTGATTTTCATTCTTCATGCTAGATAATCAAACTAATAATTGATTAATGCTTGAAATACCACTGAAGCGTTTAAAGACATTATGTCATATACAGCGCAAGTTATAGCATAATAATGTTATATCAACACTATGTAGCTCGGAGTACAGTAAACTTCTAAATAGTTCTACTTTACATAGCTGAAACTCTCTATGACCTGTTTCACTTGATCCTAGTATATAGATGATATAGGTAACTTGCCATCTAAAGAAATCTACTATAAACCTTTTTATTAGCGACATAAAAATAAAAATGTTCATAGCATGTTGTATTTATCAGTATATCACCCATATATCACTCAATCTATGCTATTCATACTTTAAGTTTATGGAAGCCAGGATTGAACCCAATCTTGTCACTTGTAAGCTCTATCGATTGCGCTAATCCTACACTGCTACTAACTCTACAAAATTAATTCCAATAAAGCCAAACTGTAATATACCTGTGTGTCAAGTATGATCATTCTTTCACGAGTCACGTAAATATCCACACCAACCGTCCGGTGAATGCATTTCTCCTTAAATTAAAAAATAATAATTGGATGCATAAAGTGCATGCATAAACTCAAATGTAGGGTTTGATTGTTTAAAAGAAAACAAAATGGAAGTGGTGTTTTTAGAAAAATGAAACATTTGTTGTGAAAAAATCCTACATTTGAGAAGATTTATTATCAGTTTCTTAAATGAGTAAAAAATTCTAATCGGAAACTTCTAGGACATTTGATAAGCAAAAATGTTTTACCAGGTCAGACTTCTTCTGTGGACGAAAAATAAGTCTCCTAGAAATAAAGAATATTAAATTATTTAAATACACCGGCTTTACTAGTAGAAACCATCTAGCGTTATTCATAAATAAAAATGCATCTTCTCTTACGTTTTTTCAACAGCTTCAATTTTTTGTCCAGCAATGAGAGACATTAATGTTGATTTTCCTGAAGCTTGCATACCAACACATCCAACAACTACATAGTCAGTTTGGTCAAGAAGTGTCTAGTGTCAGAGAAAAGTGCAGATGAATTTGTTTAACTCGAAACTAAAAGAGTCGCTTGTTTATGTTCAGATTATAATAACCTACCAGCTTAGTTCCAGGGCCTAAATTAATTCTACAATTTCTACCTTTGCCGTCATGTACCAGCCCGGAATAAACTTATGATCTTTATTGAACTGGGGCCCCTGGAAATGTCGCATAAAAGCTCTCCACCCATACACCAGGGAAAAGAAAAGTATGTGTCGAAATTATGGAAACTTAAGAAAACGCCAGGGACAAAGAAATAGCTCGAGAAACAAAAGATTCAAAACAAAAAAATTCGCTACGGTTTCAGTGAAATGATTTCTGCCTGTCTATGAAATATCAACGGGCAACAGAAATGCTTACAAAAAAGCAGGAACTGTTGTATTGTCGCTTCCCTAAATATCGAAAATACTAATTGTAAAAGTCCAACTGTTCACTTCAGAATAAACCTTGTCAAATTTTTCAATACTAGCTGCTATTGGAAGTATCAAATGCCCCATTGTCAGCTGATAGTGATTTGACAAATTGATGAGCCGTTTCAGTTAAGTCTGAATTTCATTATGAATTCTTTAAGCTAATTCACTGAAGCGAATAGGATTGGTACGGATCCCAGACTTTTCTATAATGCTTGTGGCATGCGTGTTTTTGTGTAGTAATCTTTTAAAAACCTTTAGAATTTGAAAGACGAGACACTTAGCTTTGCATTTAAGGGTGAAAGAGAATTTCTCAGATTCTGTACCACCTTAAAAACGACTATACTTTCAAGACATCAATTCTGATTCTCAGATTCTGTACCACCTTAAAAACGACTATACTTTCAAGACATCAATTTGCTACAGAAAATAAAGAAAAATCGAGCTGCGTTATCTCGCACTTTCACTATAAAATATAATCGAGCTTTTTTCGGTCGTTTTGAAGCCAATTTTGACTAAAATCTTTGTATACACATCATACGTCGTGCTTCTTTTGTTTTTCGCATATGAGATTCGAGAAAAAAAAGGTCGAGTAAAGTACCAATTCTATTTGTGGCTAAAAAACCATACCTCAAATGCCTTATCATTCCATTGAAAGCTGCCATCGATGACACTAGTCGATTCCGTTAAAAAGGCTTCGGGTGAAATCTTCAATGCAGCCAGTCCTGTCAAAGTGTATTGTTCAACTAAAAACAAAAATCAAAATCAAATCAACATGTGATGACCCATGGTGCAAATATTAGAAATAAACAAATGTTTGACTGTATATCATTATTTAAAACCTAGTTGCCCCAGACAGACGCTTCCACTTCGCGGTCATAGATAACGATGACCAGGCTACCGAAAGTTAGAATAGGTAAGATAAGTGCCTCTAATACTCAGCAGAAATTCTGATATTGAAATCAGAGGTTTAAAATGAAGGCTGTTTGTTGAATTTTCACTTACTATGAGAAGTATTTTGTGAAGCATTCAATGCAGGAGAAGGTGCTTCAGGTGTTTTTGTTTCATATTTGCTGCTATACCGTTGATATGCTGTATATCCATCAAATGGCTTCCCTGCACTGCTCGGTGTTTGTTGTAGGGTGCTCTCTGCGTTTGCTCTTTAAAGTATAAACTTAGTTGTTAAAATATCATAAAGGTAGTCCAACCTACTACCTTCAGGGCAATACTGGAGCATTGATTGTTGACAGCATTTAGTACTGTATAATGTAAATCTTTATTCTTGAAAAAAAATACTTGCTAATGCTCGTTTTTGTCAATTCATGAAAAAAGTGCTCGCGAAATGCATTTTTTCGAATCGCGAACTTTAGTGCCCGCGAAAAATAGTACTCGCGTATGAATTGGGAAAAATCAATGAGCAGCACTTTAGCTTCCATATTGACACATTTATCGGTTCAATTCAGGGTTTATCACATATCACAAAACATATTTAATGCATACCGTCTTTGAATACCAAGAATGGTGGGTGTGTCTTTCTTTTGCGGATCAGAGACAAACTGTAAACGGAATTTTTAACAAAAAAAAATTCAGATCACCTTAATCAGAATCAATTCAGTTTCGCGATTTAAATTTTCTCACAAAATATCCTGTTAAGTGTTGTTATGGAATTATCTTAGCATAGTGTCGAATACAATGTAAATTTAGCAAAAATAAAGAAAAAAGGTTGGGGTTAAAACGTTTCCTTTTGGACCAGCTATTGAATATGAAAAATAAAACACACCCAACATACAACATACACTTTACACCATCATAAATTCAAATATATGCATTGATATCGCGACGAAAAGGACATTGAAATACTGTTTAAACAACATATTTTGAGAACAGGGGGGTAAATTTACTGTCTGTAGTTTATCTAAACACTTACACCTTGACTTTGTGACTTTTTGGCAAGAATGATTGGTGTTTTTATACTTCCACTTCCAGACTCATTTCCT
>JAUBWS010072821.1:0-13608 GCA_032270445.1 Darlingtonia californica
ACAAAATATATATACTACTACTAGCTTTTAAAAAGGCATTTACGCTGCTGTCTTCACAGCCTTTAGGCTGTTTTATTGTGATTAATCAACAAACGCACTTAGTATAAGTAAGAGGCGAGGTGATGGGAGAGAAAAGAGGACGATAGGCAGTGGCAGAGAAGTAAGCGGCAAGAGAAGCAAGAGGCGTTTACCTCATCCTCTTTCCGGAGATTGGGAGAGTGCATATTTTTCTGTACAAGCTGTGTAAAAATTAAAGGGGATCTTCACATCTCCCATCCCTCTTCTCCTTCTTGCAGTCAATTGCCGTGTGAACAAGCAAGTAATCTGTTGCTATGGAGACGTTTAATCACAAGCTAACAAACAGTATTGTTGGTCAGTTTCAATTACCTGCTTATCAAAACCTGTTTTGCGGTCCTACTGTGTAAGGACACTCAAGTTTTATGCGTAAGTCTTCATCAACGTGGCGTAGTCCTTCTACAGTTTCATTTTAGTTCCATAGGAAATGGGGGCTCCAATTATTTTACTGGTGCAATAAATAGTTTTACCGGTAAATTTACTGGTAATTTACCAGTATACTTTTACTGCTGTTTGTATTTTTTGATTTACGGGTAAGTTACCAATGAGCACTGGTAAATTTACCGGTAAACAAATCAATTACCGGTAATTTCGAACCCCCCTTTTCCAGTGGAACATCACATTGCACCAAATTATTGCTTTGAAAGTGTGTCACGGACCGTTTTAGGCTGCCAATATTCACTTGCTTGTCGGAGCCAACCATGGCCGTTCCTCCTACGTCCACTAAGAATGGCCTCTTCATTATGTGTTGACTGACCTGTGTCAGAAATCGTATTAGCATATTGGCCATCGTGAAAAACGAACCATTTTAAAAATTTTGTAAATTCATACTTGAATCCCAATGAGCACTGGGAAATGTAGAAGCTGTTAGTAAAGGGTTCAATTCTATCACATTTAGGAACATAAAGAATATAAAAAGCCTATGAATAAACTGCTTTTTGATGTACACCTATGTACACATTACACTTTTAACTATAAAGCAAAAGTGTTGTTTCTTCCCTCATTTTCCAAACAAGCGTGAGTTTATAAAAGAAACGGTCTTCCTTATTAATACTGATAAAGATCATCAATGATTGAAGGAAACTTGGCTACCGTTGAAAGAAAAATTGATTTTGAGGTGAGCACACAAATTAGTTTACCAAATGATCCAACAAAAGTTTAATCTGATATTCAGCCCCGTTACTCACTTAACCGCACGCTCCGCTCTAAAGACGGTTGTGAGTAGTCTCGCCCATCCGTGTTTACAGCGAAGTGTGCGGTGGAAGCGAGAAGCGGATCTGAATATCAGATTAACAAAAGTTGGGAAACACTACTATTTATAACAAAGGCATAGGATTTATGAAAAAATGCTGGTAATGAATATCAGCATTGGCTTTATGAATTAACCGGAAGTTGTTGATCATTAGGAGGAAATTACCATCTTCCTCCAAGAGTTTTTTAAGAATTTGTTTAAGATTTACTTTATTTTTCGTGCTCTATCAAAAAATGAAAAAGACAAACTAACGAGGTTTAAAGAAAATCTTTAGGGAAAAGTTTTAGGATTTGAATGTGAAAGTTTTTGTAGTCAAAAATTCCCAGTAAAAGAGTAACGGAGATCTGAAAACCATAGCAGAAAACTTAACAAGTGAAATCAACTCTTTCATTTTAAGGTGAAGAAATTAAGTTACCAAATGATTCGAGAAAAATTGGCATTCGCAGTCAGTACTAGATTTTTCCATAGTCTAAGTAAAAGGGATTCTAAGTTAAGGAGAACGCGCGGCGGAAATTTTGCACCACAGCGAACTGCACCCGGAAAAAGAGGAAAACTTACGTTTATTTATTTTTTTCTCTGTAAAATTCCCGTCCCTGCGCAACAGACCTATTTTCGCCCGCTCGCTTACGGCTTTTTCTTAAACGGGCTATGAAATAGTGTAAGTCAACACCAGCTTTGAGGTTGGTCTGTGCAAATTTATATAGGTGTTTCTTACAAAGACATTTCTTATGAATTTCGACCAATGACTATAGGAGTGACCATGGCTTGTAAGATTAATTTTTGCAAAACAGTTGATTTCCAAAGTTGTGCAGCTAAGGAATATTACGTAATAAAAGAGCAATTAAGCTACTCGAAATCTACGACGTGCGACGTTTCATGCACGAAGTTCTGGAAATTAATAGGCTGAAAAACTTTAATCAACTTCAAGCAACATAGTTGATCTGTGTATAAGTTTGGCTGTTGAGACGCCGTAGATCTTGGTTTGATTAGCTTTGAAGTCTCTTGTTTTCTTAGTTTGCTTAGCCTTGAAGCCTTTTGTTTTCTTGGTTTGCTTAGCCTTGAAGCCTCTTGTTTTCTTGGTTTGCTTAGCCTTGAAGCCTCTTATCCAAAGCGCTCTCGATGCATAATGAATTACTTGGCTGAGTTTTACGAGATACAAAAATGACTCACTGGGAATTGCAAATGAAATGTACTCTTTAAACTGCAAATTGGATGAAAACAATTACAAGTATTTGAGATAGATGACCTCACATTAGAAATTTTTCCGTGTTTTGATATTTGAATAATTTAGCACGATAGGGGACCACAGCGTGTACAGATTTTATTTTTCATTTGTTCTTGAATTTTTGACTAAGAAAAACTTACACATTTGTGTTTTTGATGGTGTCTTCATTGTTATTTATAAAGACTAGAGAAAGAAAAATTGTTAATAAAACTTAGTTTGGTGTGGAAATCTTGATGTTTCAAACATAGAATAGACAATGTAGAGCGACAATAACTTAAGGGATTTTATGTTTTTTTCGCAAACCTTTTGTCATCTAATAGTTTTCTTTAAACCTTATTATTTATTCTTATTTACCTAGGATAGCCTCTTCATTTCTCTTTGAACTACTATCAATGAAGGTTCTGCCTTCCTGGAATCATTTACAGGGAACATTGATGATATTACGGTAAGGTAATTTTCACCACCGAAAGCCTCGTGCCGGCGTCGAACTCAAGACCTCTGAGTTCTTAGCTCAGCACCTTAACCACTCAGCCACGGATTCATAACTCGCACATTTAAATGAAAAAAACAATTCTGGAACAAGGATACAATTTGATTAATAACTTTTACAAATTTGAATCACTTTGATAGTTTCAATGTAAGATAAAAAACTAAAATTGACAAATCCACTATCACGAAGGAGTTAAAATTCTGTATCTTAATAATGAATATGGCTAAAATGGCAAACACAAATATATGAGGAGTTTTTGATGTGCGAGTTATGAAAAAATGCAGTTTTTCAGGAGTGTTGTTTTTTTATGAGAAATGCGGGAGTCCGAATATGTCGAATTTGAAACTTATGAATTCCCAAGGGCTGTTGAATTGTCAAAGAGTTGTGTCTATTGTATTAACGTAGTTAGCGTTAACGACCGAAGTGGAGCATGTATGGGAATATCAAATGTAAGAATTTGTGTACACGGAAAGACTGGAGATCACATGACTTTTTTTGAAACACTTGATGTTTTTTCGATTTTGGTAGCATTTTAAATAGGCCTCGTTCTATGATAGCAGTTTAAAAGTATCTTCAACCGCGGTGCTGGGATGAGGCGATGTATTAGGATTTCACCTTGAATAGTTCAGAGAAGACAATGCACTTTAATGTGTTTTGAATGCATTTTTAATGCCTTTATTTTACTTGAGTTATATCTTATGGTCAATTGGGAATTCGTTGGACCTTATAGCGATATTTCAAGTTGGTATCTTCCGACATTTATGACGTCCCAAAGCCAACAAACGATGACATATATACAATATGTTAGTAGGCGCTAGACAAAATCCTACCTTTTCAATTTCAATTACAAAATAGATCTCGAACGTTTTTACTTCCTCTCAAGCCGGTGTCTGTAACCGTCAGAAAATGTTTAGTATAGGTAATCTGTTTAGTGACGAGCTTTTTTTGATTTGGTCTCTGAGATGATATCAGAACTTGCAAAAAGGGACTAGTATTTTAGCGGTTATTTTTTGTCAAATTGACAACCTTAATACCATCCAGAATTTTCATGTGGATCGCTCCTTATTAATGCATGGGCCGAAATACTGCATGATAAATTCAGTTTTAAATTGGGACTTTCCTACAAATTATTCTATTCATAACGTTTGAATGATTTGACGTCGACACTAACTGACGAAAGCAGCCGACGAGGCATACCTTAGGTGGAGAAAATTTCGCGTGGATTTAATTTCGCTATCTTTTTATTTTCTATTGTTTGAAACAATAGGCTATTGTTATAAAACAATAAAAATCGCGAAATCCGCGAAATTTTATCCACGCGAAATTTTATCCACATAGGGTTAGGAAGGTATGTTTTTCCTAAAAATTTATACATGTTCGGAGAATACTTCAAAAACTACTTTGCTGGAAAATTTGATGTGTTCGGCCGAAAACTTCGCCTTCCTGGAAAATATGGATGTGTTCTAAGAGCACTTTGATGTCTGCTAGATTTTTATGACTTTCCTGGAAAAAAGAACAAATGTTTTGTGTTTTGAGCTCTTCATTTTTATGTATTCAATCTAAAATTTTAGTCTCCTGGGAAAAACGACATATTCTGAGACGATTTTAGATTTCCTGGATAAAAAGAACAGATATTTTGTGCTTTCAACTCCTGGATTTTTACTTTTTTAGGAAAAAATGTTAATTTCCTAGATTTTTGAGGTGTTCTTAGACCATTTGACTTTGGCTAGATTGCCTTTTCAAAGTGATGTTCCTGGAAAAAAAGAACAGATATTTTGCATTTTGGGCTCGTTGGTTGCTTCGAAAGCAGCATTTTTGCAAAATATCTGTTCTGAAGGCATATTTTTCATAGAAATTTGTATGTGTTTAGAGAACAGTTAGAAAGCTGCTTTGCTGGAAAATTTGATGTATTCTGTGGAAAATTTTGGCTTCCTGGAAAATATGGATGTGTTCTGAGAGCATTTTATTCATGCTAGATTTTCTTGGGCTTTCCTGGAATAATGTCGAAAGACTCCTACATTTTCTGTAATCAAGCTAAATTCTGGCCTTTTGGAGAATACGTCTGTTTGATACCCGCTAGATTTCTTTTAGATTTCCTGGATAAAAAGAACAGATATTTGTGCTTTCGCCTCCTGGATTTTTACTTTTTTAGGGAAAATATTAGTTACCTAGATTTTTTGACCATTTGGCTTTGGTTAGATTCCTTGTCAATGTGACCTTCCTGGTTAAAAAAAACAGATAATTTGTATTTTGGACTCGTTGGATGCTTCTGTCATTCACAGTAAAAAAATTCTTCCTATTTTTCGTGACGCAGCGTGACGGACAAAAAGGGGGGTGGGTGGTACTTTGTTCCAGACCGTGACGTCACGGTATAAGATTTTTAAGGAGGCGTGGCCGATTGGTTATGCCTTTCAGGTTTGAAAGAACGCAGAACCAGTACTAAATGAACCGATCTTTAAATGTTCATACCTTGAGAAATAAGCATTTTCAGACCTTTTGGAAACCTCTCGTTTCGTTAAGTCCATTTAATTTTAGGTAAAGCGAAGCAAAGACTTAACTTTTGTGGTTCAGTTTTTTCCAAAATGATCCATTTTCATCGAAGCGAAAAGATTAAGACGCTAGACGCTTAAACCGGAGACCTGATTCAGAGCCCTTAGTGTGGAATTTAGGAGTGAAATTTACCAATCACTGTTAATTCTGCATGTTGATCAGGTGTGTTTCCCGGATAACAGGACCGTCATTGATAACAGTTCATGAAAAACTGAAGAGGCTATCCTGGGTTGATGATCAATCACTCTTCATCATTGACAGCTTTTATTTAGACAAGGTCTTCGACTCAAAAGTTGCTTTTTACGTAACCACGCCTTTCCCTTCACACATCCTTCTAGTCACGTTATTTGAATTTATATACATCTTGAATTGTCACTTAAGTACAGCTTATTATTACAAGGAATTTCACATATAAGTATATAAGTGTTATTATATAAATCTTATTTTACGTGCTCTCAAAAGAGAAATATCTCCATTGTTTTCAAACTATGTTCAATAGAATTCTTTACACAACGTTTCCGTGAATTGTACTTTGGGCTTCATAACATTCGGTTTATCAGTTACACCCTAAAAAAATCAGTGACCCACATTAGAGTTGAAGGAAAACAGCAACCCTGTTTTACTGATGAAATTCGAACATTTGTTAAAAAAGATTTGCTTTGTTGTGCGAAGCAGGTTTATGAAGATGCGAGAGTATTTGATAAGTTATTGGAATGAATGAATAAATGAATTGATGAATGACGTCATTATTGTTTATTCATTCAATCCATTAGCCTTTATGATGTGACCATCAGATCATCAACCCAGGAGAACTTCATGAACTGTTATTAATGACGGTCATGTATTCCTTGCAAAACCTCATGGCACCGTGCAGAATTGACAGTGATTGGCATATTTCAATACCGAGAGTCTTGCACGAGAGTCGAACTTGGAATTTGTGGTATCTAGCGCCCTAACACGCCTCCACGAACTGTTTTTTTTCCTTCAAATAATTACAGGACATTATCACAGCCAAATATTTTCGAAGATTTAAATTTGCAGGTGTGATTTTATTTCTTTTTCTTCTTAATTTTCTTCAGTTTCCAGTTATCTTTTTTCAAATAAACATTTCACGAAATTGTTTCACTCTTAAAAATCTTCCCAACGATAGCAAATTTGTTAAATTTTATGCAGTATTTAAAAGAAGCTATGCTAGTTGGGAAAATCAGTGCCTTGTAAAAAAAATCGTACTTTAGTATGAATTTTCTGCTCAGATATTTCGACCTTTTCAAAAAGCTGGTACGTTTAAAAAAAGTATTTTTCTCATTCACTGCAATTATTCTTTAAACGTGTGGAACTTCTTACATATTTCACGGAAATCAATAATTTTGGTAAATTGGATAGATTTTAGTGAGAAGAACGATTTTGTGAAACGAAGAATTTAAATTAAATAAATTGAAAAAGAAAAAAGTCGACTTTTTTTACTGAAACAATAAGAAAGCTGGGATTTTTCATAATAAAAACCTGAATCTGTCACAAATTCAATTGTGGAAGAAAATTTCCAAAAATCTTTCTTCGATGTAAAGTTATGACTTAAATTTTGGAGGTGAAAAACCCTGTTTTTGCCCATTTTTTATGAAAACTACCTCCAAAGTTACAGTCATAAATTTCATTGAAGGGAGATTTTTGAAAAGTTTTTTCATCTTTGAAATTTGGAAAGATTCAGCTTTAAATGAAAAACAGACCTTAGTTACACAAGGTTGAAGATTTTATTCAGGGAGTGTACTGACCTTAGCGATCGACGGGGACTTGCCGCTGGAGATTAAAAAAAAACGGATAACCCAACTTTAAAACGACTATAGGTTTTTGAATTTTTATTTATTCTTTGCGGTTTTTATACCGTTAGAAAGATAGTTTCATAAGCTTTTAAAAATATATACTTTAGTTTGGGAAATATTCAGGCTTCTTTTTCTCGATATGGTCATTAAATTCATAATGGTCAATAAACTCAAACTTTAATTAGCTATAAATCTTTTGTTTACGTCGAGTTGACTTATTTTTTGTTGCAATGTTAAGTGTGTCACGGAAATGTTTAATAAAGACAGAAATTTTTTATTCATCATGTGAACTGTACCTAAAATCAAGTTTTTATTTTATGACAACTTAAACTGCACTACTCCCTGAAAAGCTTCAAAACCAAGCTTAAATAGAGATTTTCGTTGAAAAAATTTCTTGTTCAGAATTTTCTTAATTCATAATACGATTCTTGAAAGAAGAAAGTCATGTAAATGTAAATGTAGCGTTATGTTACAGTTACGATTTTAATAGCGTTTATTATTAATAGGATTATTAATCTCTATTCAGGTTTTTCTTAATTGATCGTTATATAGATTTAATTCAAAGGTCTCATGAAACATTCGTCAAAATACATATTGTGTAAAACTCGCGCGGCTCGCTCGGATGCGCGCACGTGGAAGAGACCCTGGTCAAAAATTCATAAGAGTTGGGCGTTGTTTTGTTCTGCGAGGTCTGGAAGTGCTTGAGAAACGAGCATTTAAAAATAAGAATTTAACACCCATCCTGCGGTGACCTGGTAGCGAAAGGGTTTAGACTGTCGTGTAGGACTGGTTTAAAGCAAACATTTTCTTCAGATTTCAAAAGTTTTTTATTCACCTATCACTTAAGATCTGAAAAAGGCTTCATGTGAGAAGTGTAAAGAAAAATTTCGATCAAGGGAGCAAAACATCCACTTAAAACTCAAAACCAGAATCTTTCAAATAAATAGATTCGATCAAAACATCACTAATATGAAATGAAAAATCTCACAGCTAAAGAAAAAAGTGAAATCTTTCCAGAGATTTTGTATTAACTGAGAAGTCCAAATTTCTAGGCTGTATGTTTGTTATCAATTTGATTTATTTTTAGTTCTGATTTAGAAAATACAATTTTCAATTTTATTGCACAATATGGTTGCTATCAACAAAAACGGTTGCTAAAATAATAAAAATACAGTGCGACGTATATGTCTATTGATAAAATTCAAGATATTCGGGTTGTCATTTGAAAACTATTCAACACTGGTTTACAAGTCGTAGTTGTGTTGTTTTATATTTTGAATTCGGTCGAACATTCAGGCATTTATTAAATTTTTATTCCATTCATTTTATTTTCTGCACTTTACATTTTATAAGTTTTGATAAAAGCGAAAAATCCCGAAAATAGTGTTAGTAAAAAATTTTGCTGATAACATTTTCATCTGTCTGTGGTTCTCTGAAAATACTTCTGGGAGTTCGAAATGTGGTTTTACCGGCGTTGATTGTCAGTTTAATATTTTCTGGGTTGGAAACATTTAAAAAAATTAATAATCTCTGGGGAGGGGGGGGGGGGGTTGATTATTCGGTAAAAGTATTTTGGAAAAGAAAAATACAGTCAGAAGTTGGGTGATAACACTATTATGGATTTAAAGTACCTTATTACACAAAAAAGAAAAAGAAATTCGGACAAAATTTTTTCGTCGGACAAAAAGTGACAAAAATTCGTTTTTTAAAAAACTTGATTTGAAATAAAAATCACTCGAATCATAATGTCTATAATGTTTTAAAGCAATAAAAATTTTTTGTGGCCAAACGTTTTTGTCAGACACAATTTTGTCACTTTATTTGTCACCTTATTGTCACCAATATTTTTTTGTTCTATAAGGTACTCAATTTTCCAAGTAGCGCAATTTATTTTGTATTGCATGAAAACTAATAAATTTGGTACACCCTAAAAAGGAATTCTTTACTAACTTTTGATTAGTAAAAGCAATTTATTTCAAATTTTCACCATTAGTCAGAATTTTTTGATCATCTGACGTGACGTGACTTCATTATCACGTCATTCTGAGAATTTTGCTACCCCCTGGTCTATGAAATGCTGACTTAAGCACATTTTCCAGACCACGTAGGTCTTTGTTTGTTTCATCTTGTACTCTACTATACTATAGTTAGGGTAAAACATGTAATTTTAACGTTTTTATGGCAAGTTATGACCAATTTTCTGTCAAAAATATCCCATCTTCGAGAAATTCTCTGAAAATGACAGTTTTAGCCCCCTATCAATAACTTTTGAGCTATAAATGGTATTAGCTTTAAACTTTTGTCATATGTTACTTGTGATAAGACAAATCGTCAAATAATTCGGCATATTTGTCGTGACTTTATGGCGTCACTTTTTGGATTTTGAGCGTTTTTGGGCGTCAGTTACGCCAAAAAAAACAGACGATGGGCGTTATGATTCAATCTAAATTAAATTTCATTTCTTTTTAGAATCAAAAAACAGAACAAAGTTATCTTTTGTAGAACAAACGCTATGGCCAATGCAAATTGGTTGGGTATTTTGGCTATTTTTGGCCACTATACCCCATAAAAGTGCTGATATCAGCAAAATGTTTATATATTGAAAGTTCAAATGTTTTTCTACATTTATGCCAAGTTTCATGCTATTTAGACAATATTTAGATTTTAGGCAGGGGGAGGGTAAATTTTACTCTCTTACCTTTAGTAAGTAGCTAAGGCTAAAATGCCACCGCTGCAAGCTACAGCTTTCAAGTACAAGCTTTGAAGTGCGAATGTAAAACGCCCAAGCTCAATAGGCTTTAAAAACTTGGAAAATTAATGGGAATTCTAAAATGTACACTTTGAGAATAACGCATTCACTCCGTCTGTTATACTATGGATTCTTACTTGTGGTTCGCAATAACAAATCATAGTTCAACAAAAGTAGACTTTTTGGTTTGAGTGTTTTAAATCATTTTTGAATAGATATGATAAATATTAAAATATTTAGCTTGATTTATTATGAAAACAAAGAAGTCAATTATTTCAAACACTAACGAAAAGTGATCGGGTTTCGTGTTTTTTTAAAGCAGTTGTGGAGCAATTTTTTATCGTTATAAACATACTACTAAACTTGCCGACTTTGTTTTGCTGCAACATTTCTCATTTGTTTACTTACAGTAATAAATATGCTTAGGTTTTAGTTTTCTTAAATTTAAAGAAAAGAAAGTTGAATGGCTTCTTTTATTTCACTTATTTTGTGTACACTTGTTTATCTGTGAATTCACAGACGTTTATTCATTTATATAAGAAGAAACACGAGTTTTAAGGTCTAAAAAGATTATAGGATTTATGTTATGTTGAAAAAAACTCACAGAAAACACAAAAAAGCTTAAATGTTAAAATACTGTTGTGCGACCCTTCTTTTCCTATATGAGGAACTTGCTTCTGTACCACTGCTTGTTTCCGGCGATTCTTAAAAAACTGCAGGCTCGAAAACGAGGCTGCGGAACAGAAAATCTCTTAACCACTTCTGTGCCGGCAATTTCCAATTTCCAGGTCTATTTCTTGACCGGGGACCTCTCCCAAATGCATGGGTCGCGGAGTTCCTAGGTCACTACCCAGGGGTCCAGGACGTAAAAAATCCCATGACAAATATGTTTGTCATCGGCACTTACGTGGTTAAGAAGGAAAATTTTGGCAGAAAAGTCCCGCTACGTGAAACAACAAAACCACCTGCAGGTTAATAGAAATTTTTGAAAACTTTTTTCATAAATTGCATAAGGTTCAGCTTTCAGTTAATTTTTTCTTCTTCATTTTCTTCAGTTTCAATTCTTGTTTTTTCAAATAAAAATTTGACAAAACTCTTTCAAAATAAAAGTTCCCAACAAAAATTAATTTTCATTCAAGCTTAGAGTAATGCTAGTTTGCAAAATTTAAGTGCTATGGAAAAAAATCGTACTATAGATGCTAGCCAGTACCTGACTCTACATACTGTAGAAAACGTAAGTAGAGTCAGTTACGTTTCGTTTGTTTTTATGATCCACGCTTGAGTTTAAGATTCAACAATAAGCCAGACGGGGGAGAACACTACTGTGATTTGATTGGCTCAAAATGTATTGTTTGTTTATTGCTATATGAATGATCTAAAAGAAGCGGATGGCATAATTACATGTGTTAGTGATATGAGTATTGCGAAACTTTCAATTCTAGCTAACGTTTTATCAACTATACTTTTTACAATGTATGTTGTGAATGCGATTTTTATATCAAAAGTTATGAAATTTCATGATCTATCCAATGGTATAACTTTTATATCCTTAAAATGTTTAATTAAAAATCTTATTTTTTACATCTCTCAGACAATAAAAACAGTAACCTAGCAACATCATAACTCTCCGTCTAAGATCAGTCCTGAAAAACTAGGACTGACTGGATCATAGAATCGCTTTAACCGTAACAGACCATCGTACCGCGGGAAAATGAATTTCATGAATTTTCCGTACCGGTGCGGCGGTCTGGTACAGGCTAGAAGAAAATCAGAAAGTTAAAAGTCAAAAAATCACATAAAAATAAAAAAATCACCAAAAAATCACAAGGAGAAATACAAAAAAATCTCGTACACCACACAAATTACTTTAACCCTTAAACAAGTACGTGCAGTAGAACTATGAAATTGTTTGTGTTTTTCTAGTATCTTTTAGTTAAGCTAATACATGACGTAACAGATTGCATAAAAATCTTTTTCGTTAAGGTGATTTTATAATGTGAACTCGTGGACCTTATCTATTTAAATTAATTTCACTGGCTTTATTAAATAAAAAAACATTAGATAAATGAAACCTTTGCTAGTTTTGCGTTCATTTTTCTATACTTCATATGATTGCGTTAAGATTATAACCATATCAGGCTTTTTGGCATTCCTGCAGGTCATTAAGGAATTTATGCGTAAATGAGTAAACATATCGTAAAAACAATCTTTTAACCCATTTGACTGCCAAGGGTTCATATTTGTACCCCCAAAGAAAAATCTCCCTTTTCATTCAATGATATCAATTAAAATTTTGACAATACAGGAAAAAACCTTGATCGACTGAAAATTATTTTCCTTTAATAATGTTTATAGTTACATTTTTTTTATCTTTTGTACCTTGAACCATTTGCTAAACCATAAAACGTTGTTACAAGAAGCGTGTGTCTGGCCATTTGCCGGCTTAGGAGATGGGCTCATACTTGGAAATTTTATTATGTTTGATAAAAATTCTGTCATTTTGAAATTTTAGGGCTTGATAAATTGTAACCATAGCGACAAAATTTTGCAAAAGGTTTTAGCTCAACAGATGCAGAACTTACTAGCAGAATATACTTTAGTATGTGTGTAATCAATATCTACGAGGTTATCTAACAAAACGTAGACATGTGCACAGTTTTTTTTTCAAAAAATCGATTTTCGAAATCATTTCGAAAATTGAAATGGCAGCCAAAGATTAAAAAAAAAAACATGCTGGTATTTTTATCATCAAACTTGACTTTTCAAGGCTTCAACGCTCGAAGATCGATCACTTTGATGTATTTTTTGAACGACTTAGAAGGTGCCGATGGCAATCATAATTGTCATTGAATTTTACAGGTTATGTCCAAAGATTCACAGAATGTTGAAAATTTTCGGCACATCAGTAATTGAAAATTCATTTTGTGAAATAAACAAGTGAATTATTGTTGGTTTTATATTTTTGGATATTTTTCTCCATAGACCGCCAGAAATTTTATTCAATTTAACCAGTTCAATTAAGTCAATAATGGTCGATCGTGACAAGGCCACGTTCCTGATAGTACTGACGCCGACCTGAGCTCGCGCGAATTGCGCTCGAAATTCATGTTCATGTTTTCCAAACGATGGTGATTTGACGGAGGTTAGTTAGAGTAGTCAGTGTAAGGATTAAGATCTGGAAAGGGTTTAAATCTTCCGAAGAAGGTCAAAGTGGAATTTAGTTATCAAGCATTTTTTAATGGCTCTAAATAGTAATATTTGCCACATGACAAGTTTAAGCCAAAACAAAACAAAACAAATTCCGAATATAGACATCTTTGGATTTTTTAAATTAAAATCAAAAAAGATGTGGAAATATTTGATGTCAGTATAATATCAGATTCCGATAAATACCGAGATGTCTCACTTTCATTTCAGTCTTATCAATAATATGAAATTTTAATTTTTTTT
>JAUBWS010072843.1:0-13606 GCA_032270445.1 Darlingtonia californica
CTACCTACCTACCTACCTACCTACCTACCTACCTACCTACCTACCTACCTACCTACCTACCTACCTTACCTACCTAATTCAATTCTACATTCTACAAAAATTATATATCAAGGAATTTTTGGGATTTTCTTAAAGAAGAATAAAAGCTAGATTTTGGTAGAAACGTACCCTGTTTCATTTTTCATATATAAAGCTATAAAGTTTACCGAGAATTGGCGAAGATGTACCTTCGCGAAATTTTATTACTTTCAGGTACTTACCGTAATTTTGGTAATAGCGCCATAATCTTGTTGTATTGTGCATATCTTCACCAGTAAAATTAAATCGAGTTGAACATTGATCAAAAAATACTTTACACGAAACATCAAATGTCACATTTGTTACTGGCATGAATTCATGCATAGAACAGTTTAAATATTCAGGACACGTTTCATTTTTCAGATGACAAACCAAACATGAAGTATCAACAACACTACATTTACAATCTTGTGTCTGAAAAAGAATGAAAAAAAACATTAGAAACATTTTCATTGAAGCTTGCTGACAATATTTGAACCACATACAAAATCACTTACAATGCACAGATCACAATATTGTCCAACATAACCTGCATCGCATGTACAATTTTTACAATTCGAACATTTACCATGTCCATTACATTCGATCTAAACAAAAAAAAACAATAAAAATAAAAATAAAACTTGATGAGTCATAAAAAAGGGATCGCCCATTCTATTGGGAGTAGATCCCTAGAATTAGTATTGGAAAAAACAAATTCATAAATAATCATCAAATTCTTACTATTCAAGAATTCTAATTGAAAGAAATATCAAAAATCTTATGAATCAATAGATTCTACATAAGTGTTCATTTGTTGTATGTGAAATGCGCTTGGTTCCATGTAAAATTTAATATGAATATTAATGACTTTTACCCCAGCTTGTCTACACGTTGAGTTTTCCAGCACTTCACATTGAAATTGTTGACAACTAAAGCCAGCATAAGGTGGTATACAGTCACACTCACCGCACTTGCAAATTCCTCTATCTCGACCTAAAAAAGAAGGAAGTAAAAAACAAAAATTTGATATTTGATAGACCAATTTTATAATTATTCTCTCAAAATTCACAAAGTTTCAAATCGATTGGATTTTTCTTCAAAAAACAAAATGAAGTGTCAAAACATACCGCCACATTCTTCAACGTCACCCGTGTTCATCTTTGGACATCCAAAGTTTCGGCATTCACAAAATTGTCCACTGATCACCTTTGGACTCTTGAAAAATGAAAAAATAGAATAAAATCAATACACAAATAACAATTACAAGGTATAGTTCTAATCATATTTCCCTGAAAACAATCAAAACATACCGGTTGTTCAAAGCATTCACACTCGCCACAAATACAAATTCCATTATTACTGCAAATTGTCCTGTTATTCTTGGGGTCTAAACAACTCGATGTATCATTTGGTGACACTTTTGACGCATCACATTGACAAACTTGACCAAAATGTCCTTCCTCACATTCACATATACCACATTTATAAGTTCCCACACCATTGCATTTTGAACTTTTTATTTCAACAGGACAATCGCATTGACAAAGATATTCAAGATCAATAGCAACCTCTCCAAATCCAGCTATCCTGATTGTCACCCTAAAAAAAATTTGAAAATGACAAAATGAGAAAAAAAGACCCTATCAAAAAAAAAGAAACAAGTCGACTGTAAGAATATTACTTTACCTTGGATCTTTAGGGAGAGGATTTGGGCAGAATTTCAATCTTGCTTTTACATCAAAAACAACAGAATGATTTAGTTTAACACCAGCACAAACACTACTTGATACAACAGAGGCAGGTGCAATACAAGTTGTTTCGTCAACTTGATAAACCAACTCTAAATAAGGTGGTGCTTCGTCTGTTAAACTAATAGTTGTAGCAATTCGCTGAAAAATTCAGAAAAATGATGAGATGTAAAAATAAAGTTTATGTCACCTTATTGTTATTATTAGCAGATAGTACACGTGACAAGATAACGTCGAATTGTTTGGTACGAAAGCCTTTTAAAATTGTTGAAACGATTTCATCTTAATTCTTCAAAGCACGTTTCTTCACATTTCGTCACACGAACAGTTTATTAGAACACAATAAAATTTACCTGGTAATTATCTCTGACCAAATTTACCATATTTGACGAATCGTTTGTTAACTTATCAGCCGCTGAACCTAAATCAGCCCATTCTTCAGCGATCACCTGTAAATGTAAAAACGTTGAGTTACGAAATACAGATAAATTTTAGAGAGTTTGGCCATGAAAAAAAGTTGAAATACCTGGTACAATGGGAGAAATTTTGGATCAACAGCTAAAATTGGTGCAACGTCGTGTTCTTTCATGACATGTCTTAACTGACTGATTGATGGGTAATCCTGAAAAAGATACATTTAAATTTTAATAATGGCTAGCGACCATAATGTCTTCAGTATAATAAGAGGAACGATGTTTTATGGAAAATTTATGTTATAACAGAGTATGATTTGCTAATTTACAACGGATAGCTTCTTCAGTTTGGAATGAAATGAACTGCTGTCAATGAGGTTTGAACATTCCTGGAAACACCTCAAGACACCGTGCAAATTAACAGCGATTGGCAAATTTCACTAACAGTATAATAGTCCAGTAGATTAAAGAAAGATAGATCAATAAAAGGTGTGACGAAGGAGTACGTACCATTTCCACAGAACGATAATAATATTGTTCAGTCTTGTTATTAATTAGTCGTTCTTTCAGATAACATTTCCCATCACTTGGTTCCAATATATTTGCCAACTAAATCAAATACAATTACTGTTACTATAATTATTTGTTATCAGTATTTAAAATTTCATATTTCCTTGAATGGAAAGGAAAGGTCCAACCGGTAGATTAACAATGTAATTTAATGAAGGGATTATGACTTACCCTGCCTTCACCAGCCAGCTTAGGTTCAGCATCAGTAACTAATATAACAAGTCGACGAGCTGTTTTCTTTGGTTTCCATTTTATTTCCTGGTGTACAAAAAGGTAGCCACTGTTATAACATGTAATACATCCGAGATCAATTTTAGCAAGTCAGGCCTCGTTTCAAGTCGAGTAAAGTCATGACAACTGACTATGAATCAAAATCAAACAAAGAGTAGATAATCATAATGATACAGAGTTTGTTGTCAAGACACAAAACTGATTTGAAAACGAGACCAGACTTGAAAACAATGATCTCGGGAAGGTCTATATACTTAAAAAACAATGAATAATTAATACAAAATTTGCCATACTTTTTCACAAACGACTGCTTGCATCAACCCATCAAACCCACCTTCGGCATCGTCAATATCACCTGAGGTTTGTGTTTCTTTAATCGCTTTCTAAAAAATACGATATCCATGAATCTTCATACTTTCTCCGACAAAAAAAAAGAGGAACAATCATGAAAACATTTTATGACTTACAGAGAATTCAGTTGTATTCCTACTGAAATCAAAGATATGCGCAAATCCAAATACTTTGCGGAACTGGCATTGTCCTGCTTCAACTTCAGCGTCTCGACATGGGAACCTTTTGTAGTCACTATAGAAAGAAAACATTTGACCGGATAAAAATGGTACGTACAAGGATAATTGGACAGGAAAATGCGCATGCACATCTACAGGGTTGCCACAAATATTTCTCAATCAGAAATCCAGACAGAGCATTTACATTGTTATTTTTCCAGACTGTGGAGGTTAACCCTATTCCAGTTGGGGGCATAGTTAGGTATATTTTGGCAAAAGTTTTTAGTTGCTGACATAAGCCAATCTTGAAATATTAGCCATTGGTCAGAACCACCTACACTATTTTTTTACCTCCAAAAAGCTAAACCATGGGAAGTATATTGTCAAACAACGTTTTAACGAGAACTGTGAATGTTTTCAAATTTTGTCAACTAACATACAAATTTTCAACAATTTGGCTAAGTTCCTAAAAAATTGACTAAAACCGCAATTTTGCCAAGTTCAACGACTGCCGAAGTTTTATTTGGTTTTAAAATGAGGGGTCATAGTGGCAATTTATGGGTGATTTTAGTAAAAAAAAGGCATTTTTCACAAATTTGGCCAAGACTTCAAATTTTCAACAGTTACTAATTAGATCAATACCAAAGGAGTGGTGTCAAAATCAGATTCATAAGTTGCGACGTTCCAGACTATTTCCAGACTTTCCAGACATTTTTGACAGACGTGGGAACCCTGAGCTAGTATGGGATAAATGTTCTCTTTGGTTTTAAAATGTCTGAATAATTGAAAAATTTATATAAAAATCCTCAAAACTAACCAATATTTTGTACCAGCTATAATTATTATAAAAGTAACATAATGCTTACTCTGGATAAAAAATGAAAGGTTGCGTCGGTTTATCGATAAATGCACCGAATCCCAATCGATAGTTCTTCGTGATATTACCGATAGCTTTTGCTGTAATGAACAAAGAAAGTATTCAAATTATACTTTAAGGTGTATTTCGGACGGCTTTATCGTTTCAGACAAAGCCAACAAACTGAAATTCTAAGATATAAAATACATTTTCACGATACCAATCTTCACTTTGGAATTTACTTTATTTCAATCTATTTGCTAATTTTCTTTTCACAAATGTTGATCTATCTGGTTGTCATTACCTTTAGGAAGGATATCTTGTTTGAATTTGTGAAAATCTGTTAAAAGTAGCCAAAATGAATTCCCGAAAATTTTAATTCATTCTTTTTATTTTGCGTAATGTTATAAAGTTTCCACAACAACAGTGTTTTTACGCTTTTTTGCAAAAGAACCTATTATTATCAAAACGTCAAAGGTTTTTCATTTATATCAATTAAAATTTCTTCCGACCAAACCTTCTTTCTGTAAAATTAAGGTAGTTACAGTTCTGGAATCTTTGTTCGTTTAATTCCGACAAAATGCACAAAATGGTTTATAGTCACCTGAGGAAAGCTGTCGTATAAACTCACCTATATCGGCAGCTAGTTTTTGGAGATTTTCCAAATCATCTGACATAGAGTTTGACAGATCAGTTAGGAAATAAATGTCCACAGGAAAATCTTCAGCTGGTTTCACTGTAACTTGAAATGATTGTGTTTGACCTACAATAGGACAGTCAAAGGAGAAATGTTTCATTTCGTACCAAATAAAACCTCTTCTAGTAACAGATTAACTTGCCACAAATCTACGACTGTGTTTGACAATGGGACATTGAAAACTGTTTTACCTACAACGAGGCTCCTTTGATTTACTGGCCACAATTTCTTAATAACAGTATAATATTGTTTGTCACGAAAAAGTGCCAACAACATATACTCAAACATAAAACATTTAGTTAAAAGTTTTTAGCAAGCGAAGCTTCTCATAACATTACGCTACATCTTCAGGCAGTATTTGAAAAAGCTAAAATTTTACTTTATATAGTATAGAACGACGCGCTCATAATGATAATTATACACTATTTATTTACAATAATAGACAAAGAAAATTTAAAAAAGAAAAAGGTGATATTGGTAAATTACCATTGAGCTAGCTTGAAAGCGTATTACGCGAAAATCTATAGAGACTTAAACATGAAACGAAAAGAAATCTAGAAAACGAAGTCATAAAATATTAAGTAAATTCACGTGATTCCGTATCGGAACAAAGACAAACTTTTACTGTCTTTCTGATCGCTCAAGGTGGGGCAATTTAGATTTGAAGAAAAGTGGATATTTTGTGGAAGGACTTACCTAATTTTAAACTAAGATTGATTTTCTGTGGGCGAACTTGCACGGTGCTGTCAAAATTTGAGTTTTCGGCGACCTGTGAAAATTATACAATCATCAACTAATGTATGTTTAAGTTTTTTTCTTTATCAGAATAATTTTTCTGAAAACACGAGGCTGTAAAAATTATAGAACAATCTCAGGCTCAAATAATATGAAATTTAAAGTATTTGTCTGCAGAACAAAATGCATTGAATTTGATTACTTGCATGAATATTTTTTGGACCTTATTAAATACATAAACTAATACAGTAAACAATGAAACAAAAGTATCAATTTTGAAAGTAGAAAAAGTTTACCATGCCAGAACTGTTATAAAATTTGATGCTTTTGCATTTCTGTAATTGTAATGTCGATAATGATTCACATCTTGGTCGTATTAAATTCCCACTTAATGTAAAATTCTAAAATCAACAACAAAATTAATTTTCTACATGTGAAAATTTTTGAAGAACCTACAAGAATATTTAGCATCAGAAGAAACCATTGATTTTATCAGAAGAACTGATTCTTATTTCAAACTTATTTTAAAAATGTTAGCAAAGGCAGTTATAGTTCTTTAAAACCTTTTGAGCAAGGGTATTTTCCAACATGGCGGCTAAAAACAATTGTTAACACTTTCGAACACCTTTGATATATACAGCATTAGTAAAGTTTCATAAAAAAAGTTTGTATTACATTTATACATTGAAATTCACGAAAAATCTGCATGGAAGACAACGCTTGACATAATCTAAATATCGTTGCATTTAAAGAAAATATTTCCACCATCTACATTATCATAAAATACCTGATCCTCGCACCAGTGACATTCAGGACCAATCCTCATGCATTCATCACAATTTTTTGCTGATTGACATAATGATTGTCCTTAGAAAAGAATGGAAATTATCATCATAACTCACTTGCAATATAATGACGAATATACAAATTGTTTGTGTAATGACAGGAAGTCGTGCATAAGCAAATATCCTTTTGTTTTACAATAAACTGTGATAAGTGAATTTTTCAGGAAATTAACTCACCTTTGACAAAATAGATTGTCAATATTGTACTGAAGATGAAAAAGATTATACCTAAAAAGAAAAAGCTTGAAATATAAAACTTCATGCTAGGGTGAAGCAAAGTTTAGTATATTGGTATACATTTTTAGTAATAATTCTTATCATCAACTATTATTCTTCCAACGTTTGTTTAACTTTATAGGTTAAAATTGAACGATACAGATAAACTGTTCAGCTTCACTCGTTCTAAACTTCAACCGTATATAATTTCCATAAACAAAATACCAAACCTTACCTTTATAGTAAGGATATTGGAAAAGGTTGGGTATTTTGTTTATGGAAATGATACCAACATACAAGACAATTACAGGGTGACCACTACTACTAAAACTGAGGGTAAAAATAAGGATTTTTAAGGAGATTTGGTTCTAAACGACAAAACTTTTCTTAAAAAATAAGGAGAATAATCTTTCTTTTTTCATCAAATATTACATCAAAAAGAAATATCTGAAACCTGCCAAGATTCAAAAGCAAGCCCGAAAGAAAATATTATAGGACTTCAATTCATCAGAGCAGTAATTATTACTTCTCTATCGATTAGTATAATCCCTTCACTTCTAAAAAATTTTACTATAGGTAAAAAAAATTAACGAGAAATTAAGGAGAACAGCCAAATTTTCAATATTTTTAAGGTTATTTGAGGATTTTTAAGGAGGAGTGGTCACCCTGAATTAACGGTAATTGACATTCTGATAATCACACGACAAACGACGAAAAGAAACGACACATAGATTTATTATTTGTTCTAGACAAGGATATTTCTCATTAATATAAGGAGGTCCAATTTTACTACCTTCATTTTTATCAAAACTCTCGTCCCTCTGAAATTTCAGTGTTATAACGATTTCCTATTTTCCTGGTATGGGTAGATGCAACAAAATTGACGCTTCGTTTATATCTGTATTTTTATCAAATAAACTTCAAATAGATCGAACAGTAATACTCTTAAAGCCATGAATTTTCAACACAAGTATCAATACACAAAAATCTTTATTATGTTCTGGTAGTAAGCATCCAGAGTTTATTCCTTTCTAATCATCAGCTTTCAAACCATCTTAATCCTGTATTTTCGAATCGAACAACAATGTGAAAAACAAAAAATTAAACAAAAATACCTTTATACATATTCGTGTTGATACAATTTTGTATGTTGATACAATCTTCTCGTCAAAAACATTGAGAAAACTTTTCAAACTGTTTAATTAAGAATCTAATTAATGACATCATTAAGAAACCATGCCTTTTATAGCTATTGTTGTCAAAAGAAATTTTGCAAAATGCTAACGAGTTTGTTTCTAATCATAATTACAGAAGCACTAAGAAATTTATTTTATCCTGACGAACAATTTAGCAAATGGTTTAAGGAGATTAAATACTCCAAAATTCAAAACTTTTATCCGAAAGTTTCTGGGGTAAAACAAGGCAGCAAAATACGAAAGTTCAAAGAACAAAATTTAGTTGAATAATAACTGGCAAGTTGCAAATTGATACATGAGCCAACTATTAGCCATTTTTGGTTATTTTTTAAAGCTTTCGTGAGTCTTTCTTCATGCACCAACGAATTATGAATTCATATAAGATTACATGAGTTTTTCTCTTAGTTTCATTAAAGAAAATGTATAATTTCATTTTCAAAAGTGATGCAGAAAATTTGAGTTTCTAGCATTCATTTTTCATAATATATCGAAATAAACATTGTAATATCATCATAATAACATCTTAGCATCAACTGAATTGTCAGAAGTAAAAAAACGTAAATTGTAATGAAACATTTAAATTAATTTCGTAAAATTCAAAAGGGAGATCATATCTTCTATTGAAAAAGTTTTCTTTCAAGCATTTAAATCTTACAGATAAATTTTGTACAATTTTAGTTAAAAATAGATAAAAAAATAAATATTATAATTAAAAAATGTAATAATAAATTATGATGATCCGTTAAATGCAGGATTGACAAACTGCTGATTTGGTTCACGATAAATTGGGTTTCCATCCTATAATATTGAATTTTATATCATTTTAATTCATCATAATCTTAATGCGCATGTCTCGAAAATTTTCATGTAAAAAAGTCCCGAAATTCTTATGATTTTACCAAATGGACATTTGAAAAATGAAAATTTGATAAATTGATTATAGTACCGTGAGTCAACAAAACAAAAGCTAAAACACGGTCTCTTTGTAACATAATGAAGTTTGCGGGACTTTCATTACTCAAAAACACTGTTTTCAAATGTGTATGCGAAAGCAAAAATTAGCTGAAAACGACGGGTTGTATCAAAAGAAATCATACTTAGGCAGGGAAAATTTAATGGACAACATACCTTTTCCCATTTGCTGTCATTCGCAGCTTTCTCGAACTTTGCATATTCTTTTTTATCCTAAAAAACAAATTTATAGAATTAAAGTCAGAATGCTGGCTGCAATTTATTAATAATTTCCTTAATTTTCGGATTTATTTCGACCTGCTGGACCCTATTAAGACCCTTCCCCCGTCAATTCATTTTCAGCCTTTGTCAAGATGGTATCAAGGATTCTTCATTGTCATAGTGTTTGAGTATTTTTTGCAGAGTGTTTGTCCTGGCATCACCTTAAAATATGTTAAAGTATATTAGTAGAAGAATAAACAATGAAACCCAACAAAATACACTTACATGTAACGTCACTAACAATTTCCATAGCAATAATAACAACAAACCAAGGATCAAGATAGCGGCAATTATTCCAAGAATAATGGCTAAGGTATCTGTATCATCATCATTACCAATTGGTTGCACACATTCTAAACAAATTATCATAAAAATTAACATATAAATTAGCAAAACAGTATCAGAAACTTTTATCGAATTTCGAAAAATAAAACTTTAAGGCACAGGCAAGATTGAAATTAAAATTAGTTGCATACAGTTTTCACTGGTTGAAATGTTTCTGAATTTTACTGTACTGAAGATGAATTCATAATCTTACATTTTCAAATATAAATTTTCGTAATCTTCGTAATTTTCGTAATTTTCGTAATCTTTATTTATTTAATAAACTACCTGCTGTATGTAATAATTTATTCGAAAACTGTGTTTCTTTTCTTTAAAACAAAACACTAAAACTACTTCACTTACGAAAATTTTCAAAATATGTCCACATCCTCGTTGTATTGTGCATATCTTGATCAGTAAAATTATATCGAGTTGTACATTGATCAAAAACTACGGTACACGAAACATCAAATGTCACATTATTCACTGGAATGAATTCATGCATAGAACATTTTAAATGTTCAGAGCAAGTCTCATTTTTCAGATGACAAACCAAACATGACGGGTCAACAGCACTGCATTTACAATCTTGTGTCTAAGATAAAACATTGTAGAGTGCAAAGTGATATCAAGTTTAAAAGAGTCTAAGATCAATAAGGGGATAGAAACAATATTAGATATTACAGTGAGAAATTTTCTTTACTTGAATATTCTTCAAATTCCACAAGGGCGGAGAAATAGCAAAAATTGACTTGAAAATATCCTTGAAAATTGGCACTTACAATGCACTGATCACAATAACGTCCCGCATAACCTGCATCGCATGTACAATTTTTACAATTTGAACATTTGCCATGTCCATTGCATTCGATCTAAACAAAAATATATATATATTTGAAATTAAAATGAAATTAAAAAAAATAAGACTTGACAAATCATACAAAGCTAACGGAATAACTCTATGAATTATCATCGAAAAGATTACATAGGTAAGATATCATACAATTTTGAGAGAATAATAATCCTGCTGGACCTTTTTAAATCATATTAAGTACGATTTCAGAAATCTTGGTTCCATAAGCTAACCCCAGGACTATTCACCATTTTTGGGCAATGAAAGTGATGAAGTCTCAGGTTATTGATAGTCTGCCCTTTGAAAGTGAAATTTGAATTTTCTAATTTGTAAAATTTGACCTAATATAGTCAGAAAGCCAGCATCTTTTTTTTGCTCTGGGATGTGAACAATGTAAAAATGGCTGAAATCGTTTCATCACATTGTGTTGAACATAAGTTTTACTCGACATTCTAAAACACCAAACGAAGATTTGTGGAGGTTTGGGTGACATCCAGACTGGTTTCAAGCCTCCTCGCCACTTTGCGGGTTTACGAAAAGTTTGATCGATAGCCGTTACCAGAAATAGGAAATATTGGAAGAGAGGGAGAGAGAAAGGAGAGAGGTTTTCTTTTGGATTTTATTTAAGTGTTTGGAGATCTTTTTTGAACGTGACTTTGTTGATGTTACGTATCACACCAAATGACTTGTCCAAGGCTTTTTTATGGCCATACCAAGTAAAAATACCAAGTAAAAAAATTGTATAGAAGACATTTAAGTGAATATATATGTTTGAAATCAGTTTGAACACGTTGCCGGGGCTCACTTTTGCATTTTATTTTTGTCAATAACTTCTAATTGACAAAGAAATCCATTAAATCCCTTTAAAGTCTTCAGCTTTTCAGTGGTATATATAGTATTTTTGTCTTAATTTTTTCCATATTTTTTCACGTTATCACTCCACATTTAACTCCAAAGAAAGTCCAATACGAAACCAGAAAAATCGCATTGAAAACTTTTATTGGTGTTTCCAAATGGTTCAGTAAACTTTTTTATGACTGTCTTTATTTGTTTTTTTTAACTGGCTGAATATTACAATGTCCACAAGACTTATCAGTGAAACCTCACATTTTCATCGCTGGCTCCCTGACTAATAGAAAGAGCATAAAAGTAGGTAAGAAAAGTAACTTTAAAAGCGTAAGATTTTCCACATCTGTCCCTAGGCTAAAGTGAGTCTAGGTAGTTCTAATATCGCGATATAACCCAAATTTTGTTGATGAAATCGAGATGTAAAAGTTACTAACTCCACTTTGTATGCATGTTTGATTCATGAGCACTTCACAATGTATCTGTCCACAATTGATACCAGTGTACGGTTCTACGCATGCGCATTGCCCACATACACATTGTCCACGTGATGGCCCTATTGAGAGCAAGAACAAAAAGGTCAATTTTAGCATGACCAATGGAATAATAAGCTAATACACTCGATTTTCTGAAGATACAAAACGAATTTCTGAAGACATGAAACGAATTTGTTCGAAACAAATTTTCTGTTCCCTGAAACGAATTTAATTGTCTCTGAAACGATTTTCAATTCGCTGAAACGATTTATGTTCTTGATGAAACAAATTAATACGGTTAACTTAAAATATGAAACGAATTGATACAATTTTAGTGTGAACTAATTGACGTCGCTGATACGAATTTGAAATGAAGTGAAATCGTATCACCCAATAACGAATTGAAACAATATTTGTGAACGGTACCAAATGTAATTGCAACATTTCGAGAAGAGAAAAAAATCAAAACATACCGCCACATTCTTCAACGTCACCTGGGTTCATCTTCGGACATCCAAAGTTCCGGCATTCACAAAATTGTCCACTGATCACTTTTGGACTCTTGTAAAAAAAAGTATTCATCAAAATTATATGATCAATCAAAAGCACAGGAAAAATTGTAATCATTTGAAGTTTCTTCTAAAAGGGCATTCTGTGTTAAGGTCAACCTTTAGACACAATAGTTTGCAGCTCCGTTGTACATATCTCAATTTACTGCATGTGATGCGGATCTCTACCTTGTGATTTTGGTCCGATAAAACTGACGTGACGCAGACATTGTATAGAATGATCTAACACCGTAAGACCAACTAAAACCTCAAGCTGAAATATTTTAATGATTGAATCAAAAACTCTTTTGAAATTTTTTAAATACAATTGACATATACCTCTTGTGGAAAACATTCACACTGTCCACAAATACAACGTCCGTCACCATTGCATGTTTCTTTTGGATTACTAGGATCAATACATCGTGATGTGTCATTATGTGAAACTAATGACGCGTCACATTGACAAACTTGACCAAAATGTCCTTCCGCACATTCACATATACCACATTTATAAGTTCCCACACCATTGCATTTTGAACTTTTTATTTCAACAGGACAATCGCATTGACAAAGATATTCAAGATCAATAGAAACCTCTCCAAATCCAGCTATCCTGATTGTCACCCTAAAAAAATTTGAAAATGACAAAATGAAAAAAATATCACAATCATGAAGGGACAATAAATTTATCATAAAATAATTTACAAGATTTACCTTGGATCTTTAGGGAGAGGATTTGGACAGAATTTCAATCTTGCTTTTACATCAAAAACAACAGAATGATTTAGTTTAACACCAGCACAAATACTATTTGATACGACAGAGGCAGATGCATTACAAGTTGTTTCGTCAACTTGATAAACCAACTCTAAATAAGGTGGTGCTTCGTCTGTTAAACCAATGGTTGTGGCAATTCGCTGAAAAACAGTTAAATTTGAAGAGTGAAAATCACAAAAAACGATAAGGAAAAAATTCCATCTAATTGGCAGCATTATGATCAATGGATAGCTTAATAGAAAACTCTAGAGAATGACGTGCGTATGTATCACATGTAACGGTTTTAAGCGTTTTGGTACGCGAAATAATACCAAAAGGTTCAACGTATAAAAAAAATGCATTTCAAACTGGTTACACCAGACGCAATTAGATGTAAAAATTCTTCGTATTTCTAACTACACACACACAACATTTCTGACTGTTGGCGTGTTTCACTTCTCTGTTGTTGATACGTTTTTGTCTATAAATCA
>JAUBWS010072854.1:0-27448 GCA_032270445.1 Darlingtonia californica
TGTGACCTTTTTATGGCTGGGTGTGGGTGGGTGTGGGTGGGTGTGACCTTTTTATGGCTGGGTGTGGGTGGGTGTGAACTTTTTTTGGCTGGGTGTGGGTAGGTGTGGGTGGGTGTGACCTTTTTATGGCTGGGTGTGGGTGGGTGTGGGGGGGTGTGACTTTTTTATGGCTGGGTATGGGTGGGTGTGGGTGAGTGTGGCTGGGTGTGGGTGGGTGCACGGTTTAGTAATACCCAAACAACTACATTTCAAAAAAGTGTAAATAAATCAAAGAGGATAAAGAAAATGGCTGAGTTTGACGAGGATGAGGTGTTAGCATTAATTGTTATTGACGATGATGATAATGAAAATAATCCATCAATGATCTCATTGAATCAAATGTTTTCTCTAATATATCTGCGCCGTATTTTCCATTAAAAAATTCATACAACTGCATTCTAAGTTTATCTTTTCTCTCCTTGTGCTTGTGATAAGGATTAGCTGATTAGAGCTATCTCATAGTTCAGGGTTTTCCTTATAAAACAGAATCAAGGTAAATTTTTCTTCGTCTGTTAATTTCTTCTTGTCAGAATTCTCCGACATATTTGCAAGACACGAAACACTACAGATATATAAAAAGGCTTTCATTTTTTTCAAAATATATACATTTTCACGTACTTCATACATCAAATAATTTGTCTAAAAACAGACATTTTTCCAAAAAAAGTGTTGCATAAGGTGGGGCACTGTTGAACATGGTAAAAAATTTGTCCCGCAACTGAGATTTTGCTTATTTTTTGTCCCGGGAGCACTGCAACAAAATAGATCCGATCTATTTTGTTGCAGTGCTCCCGGGACAGAATTTTTGCTCCATTTGGCCTTTTTTGCTCCATAACAAAAAAAACTTAATATGGCGGCACGAGTAAAAATTTTTGTGCGCATGCAATGGGGCATGTTTTGTTGCATGCGCATGGAAAAAATCCCTCGTCCCGCCTTAGCTTTAGACGAGAAAAAAACGGTGGGTGTCCCTGATAACTACAATGTTCTTCTGCACGACCTACTAAATTATTTTTAGCTTTAATTACACATTTATACATTATTGAACTATGAAACAATTGGTCTATAATTTATAGATCTACAAATTGTTCTTGTCGCCTTAAAGTGCACGTATATTTCTTAATTTAATGGACATCCGTCAAGCGTTACAATTATGTATGATATTAATGATCAATGCATAAAGCAATGCACTTTCAGTTAAATTGCAGCTTGATTAGCATCCGCTTTGGTTTCGCAAATAAAAACATTACACAGATTTAAAAAAAAATGATGAATTTCAAAGCAACTTTTTTTGCATTTTGCTTGCTGTTCACAAATGTTGGTGAGCATTACTATGTCTTTGAGAGTCCTTTTTTCAAAGCTTCTTTCTACACTTGAGATCTGAGACTCATGCTGTAGAAATTCTCAATTTACATTCTCACATTACAAACTTAGGGCCAGGGAGGCGACAGGCAGGGGACAGTGTCACTCCACTTGTTTACCAACCAAAACTGATGCTTTTGCTTTTCATTTGTATTCCTCTCTGCGCTATCCAAACAATGAAAAATATCACTCTTTCAGACAATTGAAGCCGGAAAAAGCTTCTGTGGCCGTGTTAGAGCTTCCGATTTTTAAAAATTTCTTCTTCGCTCAACCATGGTGGGCAAAAGTTTTAAAAATATTTTTACGTCTCCACTTTCAAATATGTGTCGTCGCCTTTGAAGGTGAACTCATTGAAAGAGACATTTCCTGCTCACTTCGGTTAGGGATTCTCAAACGCTTCAATTCCTGTTCAATGAGTATGTATGAAATCTTTCATTTTCTTGCCAACTTCTCAAGGAGGACAAATTAATTCTACAGTTAGACGAGAAGAAAGCGGTTGGTTTCCCTGATAACTCAAACCAGGGCTGTATGATAACTTTGACAGTAATAAACTTTTTTATTACCGGAATTTTCAATGGGAAATATTTCTCGAGATTTGGTTTTCCAGTGTAGCGCAACCTCGTTCCAAGGGCCTCTTTCTTACTTTTTGATATGTTGATGGCGCAATCATTTGTTCAGTTATTATTCAGATCAGTTCTTTGTCCTTCTCTCTCACCATCAACATATTAAAAAAGAGAAAGAAGCTCTGGGAGCGAGGTTGAGTGAAATAAAAATATATTTAGTTAAAACATATATCCCTAATCCCCAGGGTCTAATCTGTTTAGGCACAATCGCTCTAAACTGCTATCTCTGTTTTTCTTTCTTTTTAGTGTTTGTTTCCACGTTAACTACTGATGAAAGTAAGTGAGAGATATTCAAAATACGTCTATTATTCCCTTTGCCAACTACCGTTATCTTCCAAATGTAACATCGTCAATATCAGATTTTATTTCGTTTAAATTGATGCAGGTGTATTTCATTTATTATGGATGATGAAATCTCGAGAGCAGCACTTAACCAAAATCCAGTACAGGGACGTACGGAAATCTCTACAAATCAGTCTCATGTAGGTTAAGTTCCTCATAGGGTATAATTTTCAAGTTTAGTTGACGATTCATTGAAATAAGATCAATAAATTCATTTGTTTTATGTCATGTCCAGTATAATCATACCAACCTGTTCATAAGATAAAATAGCTACGTTTAATCACATTTTAACAGCTTATTCATAAGTACGATGCATTAAGTAAGACACAACATAAGACAGGCGTCTAAAGTTACTCTCATTGAACAAAATAAAAGTCGGGCAAATTTCCGTCGGATGAAGTTTTTCGTAGGACAAAAGTTTAGTCTGATTCACCAACCCTTACAAAAGCTACACTTCTAAGAAACCCGTGTTTCGCAAAGTGATGTGAAGCAGCCAACCAAAAGTTATGTATATTTGATTGATAACATAGTTTACGATGACAAATTTGGGTGTGTAAAACTTTTTCCTCGTGGACCAAATTTTCATCACTTTGAGAACATTTTGTCACATTTGTCGATAAGGTAGTCGTTGGTATTATGTAATTTCAATTCTTCAGCTTCAAATCTCTGTTTGTCACTTGTGTCATTACACTCCCTTTAACACACAGAGCGTACCGTAATTTTTCACTTTTAGCATCGAGGAGTCGAAAACTTGAAAATTTCAAAAAAATCTTTTTTACCAATACAATAATAATCATAGAATAAAAACATAATAAAAAAAATCAATATAAGATTGATTTATTATATACTCCATTTCTCGTTTAGGGTGGGTTTTGGTGTTTTTCTTCACCCTCTCATTACCAAAAAAACGGTACAATTTGAGAAAAATGATGCATTGAAGTCGCATAGAATAGGGTGGTTTGAAAACAGACCATTTTTCCTCAGAATTAAATTGTACTTAGACTCAAGATCTAAGAATGCTGAGATATAAGCTTTTAGTTGGTACATGACGGGTTTGAAACGGTTTAGTTACAAAATGACCACGAAATAAATAAACGCTTCCAGAAATCACTTTTTTCTTATCTTTTTATATACCCTGCGTCATTTTCAACAACGTAAACTATTGGAATCAAATGCCGTTGTGTGATTGCCATTAACACTTTAAAATCGATGACAGAAATAGTGCATAATCGGGGTGAGTCCGTTAGGATCCAGTTTTCATCCAAATGTCCATGAAAACGAATCGTATTACGATTTGAAATAATCTCGGGAGTCACAGCGTGAAATTGTACTGAAAATGACTAATTACCTGACTAACTTCTTCCATATATAGTAATATACCAGACCCGTATTCGGATGTTTTGCACGCTGTGGAAACGTTTATTACTATAACTCTGCTTGCTCAATTTCAGCATATTGTTTGAGTTCACATAATACACTGCGACAACTTCATAAAGACACAAAAAATCTAGCTTGGAGTAGTGGTTTAGCAGCACAAGCGAAAGCATGGGCTGAAAAATTAGCCACAATCAATGAATTACAACACGATGCTAAAATTAGAGGGACAGGAGTTGCAGAAAGTCTCTTCATGAGCCAAGCATCTGTTCAAGCACCATGCGCCAAAGCTGTTCTTATTTGGTTTGTATAGTAAACCTTTCCCAGGCGCGGATTTGGGTGTACTGCGAAACTACAGGAGGATAGCTATTGGCAAAATAAATGTCATTATCTATTACTTGATGACAAATGGTAACAATTTTATAACGATGTTCATATTCCTTCTCTAATTTTGCAGTTACTTTGAGATCCGCGTCTGATTTCCCAAGCATTATCAAAAATCTCGAAATAAATTCTTAATCTTAATTCTTAATTCTTAATCGGTTTTAATAGTATAGGGAAAGTACTAATCAGGCGGGGAGATAAAACCATCTTCTGATCGTGGAAAATTTAGTCATTGGAACAATTGCCGGCTTATTCCTATAACCTTATTGAACCAACAAATGTCGGTAAAAGTGACGAGATTTACCCGAGGTGACGTCAATTTTGTCCGACCAAAACGCTTAGCTATCAAAACTTTTTACTGCTTTTAAACGATATAGATACTATCACTCGTGTAATTTTTATGCAGAAAAATTGAATTTTCGCGACTTTTGTCCGACATCTTTTGTCCGACATCTTTTGTTCGACATCTATTATCCGATAAGGTAATAGTTTCGGATTTAGAAATCCTTTGCAAGAAGTTAAAAAAGTATTATAAAAGTTTTGTATACTTTAACATGAAAAATTCATAAGAAATAGAAAAACCATAAGCAGATCAAAAAGATTAAATAAATTCAAAACAATTTGTAAAGAATCCCTCGCTTTGTTGCTCCCCAAAAGATTTAAAGAGATTTTGGTTTATTTTGTAGGTATAATGAGATCAATAATTACGATTTCATAACAGGACAGAGTTTCAACGGACAACCAATTGGTCATTTCACGCAGGTATTCCGTTTAAATAGTTTGTTAGTCTGTTTTTTGTTTAAAGCAACCGCAAGTCGATAAAATGCACATAAGGAAACACGCTGAATATATTGCTCTTATGATTTTGTTAAGCAGACATTATTCAGCTCTAAGTAAATCTCAATCTTGTGGGAGTGGGGGTGCACTTTGCCAAAGCGTAAAAAAGAGCTCAGTCTCAACTTGATCTCAATATACTGTCTATGATTTCAGGCTGCAAGCTTGGAAAGTGTTAAAATAATTTTTCACTCTTTAAAAAAACATGTTGTGTTGAAGGATCTCGGGTATCAAATAATGGTACATCTAAGTCCGAATATTTTTTTTTCGGTAAAATTCCTCCGCCCGTGCAATGCTTATTAGGTCTTGTACAATTATGTTTTCTGAACCGAATTTCTGCCCTGCACGTTTATATTGTACTGTACGATTATTTCTTTTAGACTTCTTTGCTGGCATTTTTTTGAAATAAAAATTCAAAAAGATAATGATGCGCATACCATTAATTAATAATTTGAATGTTTGTAACGTTGATATACTCTAGAACTCATAAGGCGTGTACGAGAGAAAAAGCACGCAAAAATATGATGTACGTGATTTTTGGCTTTTCTGTGATTTTCATGTGATTTTTGATGTTTTTTTTGATTAATTACGATTTTTCGGCCGAAAATTTTGTGAATTTTGTAATTTTTTGCAATTTTCAAAGTGCACCCCCACTCCCACAAGATTGAGATTTACTTAGAGCTGAATGATTTTTTTTTTGCCCTTTTTTGGCCAAATTTTTAGTGATTGTTAATTTTTTTGTTATTTTTTTTCGAATAGTACCAGATTTTTTTGAGTATTTTACCCTTTGACGTGCGAATAAAGTGTGATTTTCATGTAGTGAAGCCTGTACTTCGTTAAAAATCCAAGTTAGAAGAAAAGTAAGAATATTTTATAAATCCCACTTGACTGTAAGTTTACTCTAAACAGTAAGATTATTAATTCCAGCATCTATTTCACCCATGTGCGATTATTCACTACTATACGATTATTAGAAAAAATTGAATTTTCCTTATTTTTTGAGGTCCTGACTTAAAACGAATTCATTTGAAGACAAATTCTCATTAGTCCCAATTACAAAATTTATAGGTTGTATGGGAAAAAACCAATCAAATTGGAGTTGGTATAGCAGCGAAAACGGTCGGCGAAGAAGTGCATACGTATATCGTAGCACGCTATTCACCAGGTGGAAATGTTGCTGGGCAATACACAAACAATGTAATGGTTCGTAAAGAAGGAAGTAAGTAGATTGACTGTCGTTCGTAACTATCTATCGATGGAAAAGTTGTCGGCTGTTAGTTTCGTCGGTCAAATTTTTTGTCTTTTAAAAGCAAAGATAGTGGAGACTTTTAATCGAAGGAATATTTTGACCATCATCAAAAGCAATGAATAACTTCAAAAACAAAAAATGGACAACAATATAATTTATGATGCCTGAAAGACGTCCCCTGCTTATTGATTTTTGACATTTCTTCTATCATTCTTATTCCAACCATTTACTCCCCATCCCCGCAATTTAAGAACGGAGAGAATCCTGTGTTGGAAAAACAATATTTGGCTTCGGCGCTAAACTTTTGTTAAGTGTAACGAGATTTCTGATTTATTTGCCTCGCCGAACAGGTATAATAAGTATTCTAATCTTTATTCTTCATTGGGCTCTATAAAACGACTATGAACACCTGCCAGAGGTTTTTCCCTTCTCTCTTTACGTTTTATTCTTTCGTGGCGTATCCAGAGATATCTTATCGACAAAATTTAAAATAAATAGTGCCATGAATACCTAACAATAGATTCTCGATCGAATTTTTCGTCATATACAGTATAAATGTACGTAAAAATAACAACAATGCGCTTCAATTCAAATGGCAGTAGTTTCAATGTCATAAAATCCACAAAAATCAAAGATTGTGAAAAGTTTTATTTGGGACTAAAAAAAATTTTTGGTGGGGAAGATTGGAGTCACCTTCAAAAATCTTGGTCAGTTTTCCGCCATTTTTTCCCGGATAATGTAGGTTGCGTTGAAATAAGTACGCTATGTTCATACGAGACGATACGCTCGGAAAATTGGTCTAAATATAAACTATCGCCTAAAGATGGTTCATTCGATAAAAAGTTCGATTGAGAACTATTTGGTGACCAGGGTCACGTAGCTTCTACGTCCTTACCCAAGAGTTTCAGGACCGTTAAAATCTTTTCTCAGAAATATCCAGGCTAGATTCTCGTTTCGTAAAAATGTAAATGTAAAATCAAAAACAGGATATATATCCTGTTAACCAGTTTTTTGCCGGAATTTTTCAACATTTTGCAAATCTTTTGACATGGTCTATTTCTTGACCAGGGACCGCTCCCTGGTGCATGGATCGCGGAGCTCCTAGGTCACTTCCAAGGAGTCCAAGACCGTAAAAACTTAAAAATTCTATATATGTTGATGGCACAAGAGAAGAAAGCCCTGGAAACGGCTGTTATTACACGTGTAATTATTGCAAATCTTTTCGATGGCCACTTGCACATTGTATCAATTAAAATTTGCTCAATTTGAGGAAATTGTCATTAGCCGTTTCCAGGGCCGACTTCTCTCACGCCATCACAAAACAAAAAGCGAGAAAGAGGCCTTGGGAAAGAGATTGGTTGTCATTGGCACTAAGAAGTTAGTAGACTGAATTAAAGCTGCTAAATTACTTTTTTTCAGGCACAACACCGCCCTTGCACGTATTAGATCCGAGAGTTTGTGTAAATCTCAAAACAACAAATACATGCCAATTATACATCCAATATGGCTACACCTGCGCACAAATGGGATCGGTATGCTACAAAACATGCAATAACTGTTAACGTGTTGATAGAGTTCATTTTTCAATTTTTGTCAGGAATATTACCAGGAATTTTTTGATATATTAGCATAATGTAAAGTTTATACTACACCCTCTCGCAAACCGCAAAAATGAATTTCACTGTGAGATGGTACATGGTACATAATGTCAGTTATTTGTAAAAAAATTAGACATTTTTCGGAAAGTGTTAAAGTTTGTGATCTTATTTTAATCAACATGTAAACCTCTATACTCATAATTTTCTGGGTTATTATGTTTTCTGTTCATTATACATTGTAAAGATCAGCTAGGTTTTGATTTTTTAAACGGTTCTACTTACTAGAGTCCAGGGAAGAAGTGACTATCAGGAATTTTCGACAAAATATGTCAAAAAAATAAGAACTAACTAAGAAAATGGACAACTCCAACAAATGATGATATTCAACGAATGTTCAATTCTATTTCTAACAAAGGTCTTCTGGTCGCGGCGATAAGAGGACAGTAAGAGTATCCTCTCCACTCTTTCCAAAGTTATTTCTTTTCTTGATGAATTATTCCAAGTTAACTCTATTCGGCCCTGTAACAAGATAGCTTTTGACTTTTTCAAAAATTTAGTTATCTAATTCAAAAGAAAATTTTAGTGTCAATTTTCACTACTCATGTCAGCATGATGAAATTGTTGACAACAGGTGTAGATTAATAGTTTTTAAAGTTTCTTTGAAAATTTTTGGCGCCGAAATCTGTGTTTTTTGGAAAATTCATGACGTTATAAATATTTATGATATGGGGAGGGAGACATTTTCACGCCTGAGTAGCCCCTAAAAACCCTAGGCCGAATAGGGTTAATCTTCTTTTGTCAAAACATTGAGCCATTCTATAGTTTCATTTGATTTTTACGCCATTTTTTGATTTTGTAGTGGCTTTTTGATATTTTTGTTTTTTTAGCTAGTCATAAATTTTTGTAACTTTTATTCTTTTGTAATATTAAGTTATTACCATATCAGAACATCAGGTTGAGATGGACTCCAATCTTAATGCTCACCTCCTTGCTGGAGATTCACAGGGCTCCTGCATACGCAGTGCAAAAGTATCATTGTCACAGATATTCAGACTCACGAAAACAAGGATCAGGCTTCGTAAGTACCTCACTCGCTTAATCCTTGAATTTCCTCTCGCTTTGCTGCAAAGCGGAGATAAAGGAGATTTCAAAGTACTCCTGGCATTAAATAAAGAAGTATATATATATACCTGAATTTTCATATTTTATTGATATTAGTTATTTTTGTGATTGTGTGTTGTACTAATTTGTTCTATTATTCTGTTTATTTTATAGCCAATTTGTCAAATGTTTTACTGAATAAATGTTGTTTTTATAAGATGATAACTCTTTAATTCAACAATGATTGTAATATTTGTAGGCTAAACTGTTTTACATGAAGTATTGCATGCGATTTTGACATCATTTAGAAGCACATTGCAGCAATCAAGTTCAGAATTGAAGTATAGTAGTGTAGTTTTATTTTATATTCTTGATCTTCAATCAAGACATTACTGACTCCCTCAGGCTCAGACACAGTTTATGAATGTTATCTTAATGTAACAAAGTTATAACTTTTTTTTGCTTCAGGTGCATGATTTTCATTAGAAATTACAAGAAGCCTGAAGTTACTGGATAATCCTGTTTACCTTTGTTAATAATGACAAATTTCTTAGCGACTCTTCACTGATTCACTATTATCATATCATCATGAATAATAGTTATATCATAGACAGAACTACTTAACAATAAATCAATGTAGAACATTTCGAGACAAAAAAAGATCGCTTTCATCGGCAAGTCTTTGCAATAAAATCGTTAGTTTTCTATCTTGTGAATACGCTGTATTGTATATCGTGAAAGAAAAAACCTCAAAGTTTTTGGAAAATATTACATGACATATTAATATACTTCTTTATTTTATGAGTAGTAAATCGTATTAAAATGCGTCAGAGTAATGTGATTATGACTAAATTGAGCATTTTCGAAATTAAATTAAATTAAACCTCAATTGTGTTTTTTTTTCTTTTCAAAAATTCTGCATATTTAAGAATGTTCTACTTCATCTCTGTGTATCGTCATAGAACACTTTAAAGTCATATTTATACATTAATGAGTGATTTGTTTGTCCAATAGTTACATAAACATTTTGACTGGAAAAAAATTGTCTATCTATCTAATAAAGAACATAGTTTTCATAATTTATAACCAATTCATAGTCATATATATTATACTAATAGAAATAGTACAAAATTTCAACTGATTATGTAATATCGATATGTTAATAATCCACGAAACATAAGTTTAGTGGTGTGATCCCCATCTATGTAATTATCATATACCACTACCTACTTTCTGCATTTCTAAAGATATTCTACTTCATTTCTTTAATTTTTTGAAAATGGTTTAACTTTCCCGAGATTTTTTTTAACACTCCAACTTCAAACTTAAAATTCTGAACACTGGAAAAAGGCAAAGTACAGTATGTCCCAGAACAAATACTACACTGTTATTGAACATTATAGGAAATTTGTTGATAATTATTTATCATTGCGATACAGCTGACAATCAAAAGTATTTATCCTACCTATCAATGGTCATCAATGGTTTATGTGAAGGTAAGTATACATGATAAGTAAATGGCAAGCTTATAATTATGACATTGTCATTTGACATTAAAAAATGAGAATTGGAGAGGCTAGCTATCCTGGGTAAATATGTTCATAAAAAGAAACAGTATTTTTATTGTCTAATCTGACTACTTTCCAATAACATAAAACTTTTTGGAAAATTTCTAAATACTCTCCAAATGTTTTTGCATCTGATTTAAGTTCCTCATTATTATAATATATTTTATCATTCTCATTATGAATGATTCGTCTTTCTTGATGACTTTTTGAATAATATAAAGACTTCTAAAATAGAAATATTATCGATCCTCATATATATGAAAGACAAAAATTTATGACATCTACAGATAAGGCTCTATATATAGTCACTGAAATTCAAGATAATTGTTTAATGGTAGCTATGTGTATATTAACTTGCAGGAACTCAATCAATTTATTTTGATTACATCTAATGATGTGTATAAAATGCAGTATGAGTCATTAGACAAGTCGTTTAATTTTTATATACAGTGTGTATCCAAAAAGTTTATCCAAGGTTATTGGACGCATTTTTGTTGTTAAATATTTGTTAACATTTTGCGACTGTTATATCAGAGAAAAGGTCTTTTTGAAATCTATCCGAATATGTAATTCCTTTAAAAAAAAAAAAAAACTTTTTCCAGGTAAGTTATAGAAGGAAACATTTTTTACATCTCTCATTATTTTCTACTACAAAACATTTCAACACAATAATTGACTATTTAAAATTTTAATTTAATTCCTTCTTTTACTCTTGAAATTCGTATCGAACAAGTTTTAAGTGATAAATGCTGAGAAAGTTAAGCACACCAGAGGTATCTTTAAGAAATTTAAAGGATCTTAATTGCCAAAACAACTTAATTGATCTTTGAGAATTTAATGAGGGTAAAAAAACCTTTTTCCTCTATAACTAATCTTGAAAAAATATTTTTGAGACAAAAAATATATATTTGGATAGATCGTTAGCACAGCTATTTTCTGATATAATAACGATTCAATAAATATTTAGCGAATAAACGACGTTCAATAACCTTGGATGAACTTTTTTGATACACACTGTAGGTATGTAATATGAGAGTGTAACACTCAGAAAATATTTATGCCAAAGGTGGAACTGGCTGACATAAGAACAGTGACATTGGATAATTATACGATACCGTTTTAAAAATAATTTGGTAAAAACATTGTGGCAACAAATGCAATTGTTTATTAACGAACCAACAATGAACTTCTATTCTTCTATTTTATTCTACTTCTATTGACAATATATTTCGATCATAATAGATCATATTCAGGTCTAAAATATAACATATATAACAAGTTTTAAAAATGCGCTGTTTTTTGTTTGAAATTTGAGTTAAAAATTATATTTGGGAATCTTATAAGATATATTTCTATGAATTTTTTTTTGTCATAATTTAACGATTTTCCTATATCATTTATTACACAGAGTTAAGCGATAGTTAATTGACAGTTAATCGCATGCAATAAATATAACAGGAAACACTAGATAAAAGCGGGACAAATCTGAAAATATTATTAGAGATAAGTGCTTTCAATATTTTGTGTAATCGTTTAACTCCAGTGTAAATGCACACTATAAACGTTAACATTATAATAACAAAAAAATGCTAATTATTGTTGAGAAAATTGTATCCTTTTACCAGTTTTACGATCAATAAAAAGCTAAAACAATGAGTTTTTCGGAAAATTGAATTTGTCTTCACCAGGTTCTTCTTTTGAGTAGAAAGCTTATTAAACGAGCTTTTTAGCAATATAACATTCATGTCTAGAAAAGCGACATGCTTCAAAAAATCTTTCCAATTTTTTGAGACACAATGTACGACTTAGTGATAAAAAATATAATTCGAATTTTATGAGTATATATATAAAATATATTTAAAAAACCCTGTATTTTTTTAATATTTCACAAATACGGAACTTTCAAAACTGTATACTCAGCCTCTCTAATTTCACCCGTAAGCGAGCGGTCGAAATATGGTTGTCGCCTGACTTAATTTTTAACATTCTTTCGAATGCGTTAGCTTCACTTGTGAAGCGAGCATGGAATAGGAGAAGCCAGAGTTGTGGAAACGTGCGGAACATAATATGCAAGTATTTTATAGTCTGTTTCAGAAAAACCCGTAAGCGCGCGGTCAAAATATGGTTGTCGCGCGGAAACGGGAATTCTTCGAAGGGACGGCGCAATTCCCCTTACGAGTTTTTTTTTTTACCTAAGAGTGTTTGTTAACTTACTTTAAATAGTCTAGTCCTGATGGCAAATAACTTTCTGTATATTTGTATTTAGCTAAGATTGGGCTATCTGTAATATAAAAATGGTGGTTATACGTTCCTTCTAACAAAAGTTAAAAATGAAAATACATTTTCAATGAATATTTTACACTAAATTCAATGAGTGAGTATTTTCAGTACAAGTGGCCGAATTTGATCTCAGAAAAATTGTAATTATCAATAACTTGGGCAGGTTTCACTGCGTATTCCCTACGAGAATGGCTTCTTCAGATTTAAAGATATGCAAGAGGAAAATATTATTCCTGTATGATGTAGCAATGACCTTTTATCGAGCGCCATCAGAATTTCAAAAAAGCGAGAAAAAGGTCCTGGGTACAAGGTTGATGTAGCTATTGAAAAAGTTACATTTTCAATCTTTTCGACACAAAGGAGTATTTTTTTGACTAGGCAACGAAGTATCAGAAAAAACACACATAGTATTTCTTATTGTAGAATTTTCATGCCCCATGCCCTTTATCGTTAGCCTCGAAATCAGCTGCTACGCCTCACTCATTAGAGTGTTATCAAGAAACGAAGTGGATAAAAGTGAGGTCAAGATTCTCGTATCTAGACTAACCACTCGTAGAAACGTGCCCAATAGGTGCAATTATAAGGCCATTTAATTTCCTAGGCGTGGTAATAGCTTTTTATATATCAAAGAAACATTTACTTAAAGGTGGGTTGATGGAATTTATATACTAATCTCCATCATGAAAATTTATAATTGATTGTCATGGACAACATCATTACACAAAACCAATTACAGATCATCTTCAATCAAATCAAATTATGAGACAAAATCATATAGAGAAAAGCTAATTTCATATTTTCATTGTCATTGAAATTTAAGTTGGCTTACCTCAATTTACTTTTAGGTGATTAGATATCAGAATAGTAAGGCATAAACGAGTCATCAAATACGTTAATAGCGGAGTGGATAGCTCAGTTGGCAAGGCACCGGCCTCGTAATACATGGGTGATATATGCTAAGGCACGCCATAGCTCTATATTGGAAGCGTTAAGCTTATGTAGGCTTGCACTATGAAGAGTATAAGTGAAAACCGACGACATGAATCAGCTATGTACTTACTGTATCGCTGCCTTGACATATGGGGTATACGCTTAGTGGAGACTCGCATCGACACAATATGCCCATACAGCTTGGGATCGCCTCAGTCTGGGTAATATAAGAACAAATGCTAAACACAGTTAATTTCCTTTCAATTACCAAATCCAATTGGGAGGATGTAAGAATTTATACAAAAAATGCGTGTTAAATACAATGTGTGACATACCGATTAAACAAAAGATTTTTCTTAGATAGATGAGAAATATCTCTACCGGGTGTCCCAGAAAAAAGTACTCCTCTTTGAGCTGATATTGTGAAACAGCCAGAACAGATATTCCAAAAAAAAAAAAAATAAAAATTCGTGTAGGAAAAGATTTAACTTAAAATTTAGTATATTATACTTCAATTTTCATGCAGTAAATTAAAAGTTATGAGCATCAAAGTAAGAAAGTGATTTTTAAAAAATGGCAAAAAATGGACGAAAACAGTTAACAAAAGATATACTGAAAAATAGTCAAAAAACAATGCAAAAACTTTTTTTAAAATTTTTAAGATAATGTTTCACCAAAAATATTCAATTTTGTAAACACTGGAAAATATGTTAAATTTAGATCCATTATTTTATAGAAAATTAAACCAGAATTAAAAAACTTTGTTAGATCTTGCGCAACATTATTTTGACGCAACATTATTTTGAAGAAAGTACCCTAAAATCCTTAAATTTCAGCATTTTGTAACATATATGATTTTTTCATGAAGTTGTAGATATTTTTAACAACCTATATTTCTGCCAAGTTTTATTGCTCTAGCTTATTTAGATCAGGATTTATAAAGTTCCCCTCTCCCCCTCAGATTTTGCGGGGGCAAAAAAGCCTTGGTCAAATAGGAATAAGCTGCTTTTTATCATCTGAACACCCGCTGTGTTTAGTTATGCGCCTGTTAGTTGATTCGTCTGATGTTTTTCTGTACGATCCTACTTAATTATTTTTAGCTTTACCCACACAGCTTATTACTGTACTAATTCCTATAAAATGCAATTACACTTTTGGAACAACAGCTTCATAATCTCCTGATCTGAAAATTCTTCCTGTTATTTGACCTATTATGCATTTAAGTGCACGCATACTGTTCAATTTAATAAACGTCAGTCAATCGTTACAATCAAAACAATTATAGGGTAACTTTATATGATATTAATGATCCATGCATAAAGCATTGCAATTATCGGTAAGTTGCAGCTTGCTTCAAAGTAGCAATCGCTTTGGTTTTGTGAATAAAAACATTACAAAGATTTAAAAAAAATGATGAATTTCAAAGCAACTTTTTTTGCGTTTTGCTTGCTGTTCACAAATGTTGGTGAGTATTACTATGTCTTTGAAAATCCTTTTTCAAAGCTTCTTTCTACACTTGAAATCTGAGACTCATGCTGTAGAAATTCTCAAATTACATCACAAACTTTAAAGGTAAGAGCCGACGAGATAGGGAGAGGGCCGTGTCCCGGGTTGATGTTTTTGCTTTTCACTTTGTATTCCTTTCTGCGCCATTTAAACGATAAATAACGTCACTGTTTTAGACATTTGAAGCCTGAAAAAGCTTATGAGGCCGTGTTAGAGCTTCCGATTTAAAAATTTTAAAAGTTTAAAAATATTTTGACGTCTCTACTATCAAATATGTGTCGTCGGTCCTGAAGGCGAACTCATTGAAAGAGACATTCCCTGCTCACTTCGCAAAGGTTTGGGATTCTGAAATTCTTCAATTCCTCTTCAATGAGTACCCATGAAATTTTTCATTTTCTTGCCAACTTCTCAAGGAGGAAAAATCCCTTCGACACTTAGACACTTAGACGAGGAAAAAGCGTCGGGTGTCCCTGATAACTAAGACATGGCTTTATGATATAATCTTTATGGAATAACAACTGTCTCGGGAGGTCTTTACGGCGAAATATTGTCCGCAACTAAACTACAGACAAATCTTGCGAGGGTAGGTTAAGGGCAATATTTCGCCGTACAGACCGACCAAGAAACATTTATTATTCCATTTATTAACTGGTTCGATAAAAAATCCTTCAAAGTAGCTTTTTGGAATTTAAATGGATTTATTCTTTTAAACTGTTATGATTTTCCTACTGGAAAAATGTTTTTTTCACACGACGTCAATCGTCAAATCAAAAAACGAAGGTATTCCATCCAATGCGTTGTTAAGAACAGCCGTTTAATACGGGAAAATATTGGCCCGTCGTTAGGGATATCTAAACCAATCAAATTCTTCAATTTAGTCATATTAACCGGCTCGACGTCAGACCAGTTAATAATTGACAATATTAAACTTTTTTATCACTGGAACTTTCAAGTGGTATATATTTCTTGAGATTTGGTTTTCCAGTGCAATGTAACCTCCATTTCTCGCTTTTTGATATGCTGATGGCGCGAAAGAAGAACGCCCTGGAAAAGGCTGATGAAAATTTTATCTATGAGAAAATAACGAGATTTCTAAAACATATTTTCTTTTATAACTTCCGTTATACTTTTCCATTTTTCAAGAAATTTACATCGCTTGAATACTAATAAAATGGGCTTTACGCTGATATAAAATTTATAAGTATATAGTTGAGATTGTCTTTAAAAACTGCAATAATTGTTCTTGTTGCCATTTTTTTGATACACACTATATCCTTAGTCCCCGGGGTGCAATGTTTTTGGCCCAATCATTCTACTAAACTGCTATTTTTGTTCTTTTTAGTGTTTGTATCCACGCAAACTACTGATCAATGTAAGTGAGAGATATTCAAAATACGTCTATTCTTTCTTTTTCCATATACCGTTTTCTTCCAAATGTAACATCGTCAATATCAGATATCTTTTTGTTAATTTTCAGGTGTATTAAGTCGACCGTTTTTCGTGAAGACTTATCGGTCTAAGCATTTTTTTTAAAGATTATCCGTTTTAGACTGGGTTCGCTCCGTACGAGAAAAACGGGAAATCGGATCTATTACTTTCTTAATAAATCGCCGGCGTTGCTCTGACTTTTTCTCAGTAACATGTTCATGATATTCCCCACAATATTTTTATCCCCTCCACAATAGAACGCACCTATTATAGATTTAACTTTTAAAGTTTTGAACTATACTTTGTAACGGACGGACTTTTAACTTATCAAGTGTTTTTTCATGTTTACAAGAAACTCATCTTTTTTCTTGAATAAGACTTCCTTCGGGAAAAATCTAAGTTTGAGTCTCAGGCTGATCTTACAGATTTTGTGCTTGCAAAGTTCTTGGTGGTCCAGTGGTAAGGAGAGCTTAACGTGCGAGAGGCCCCGTGTTCAAATCCTATATTTCAATATCTGATATTTGAAGTTAATTTTTTTCATGCAAACTGCTAAATAAAATTGTAAGTTATGTTATGATATCAATAAGTCTCTGTTTCAGATGTTTAAAGCAATTTCAGGCTTTGAAATTCGAATAAAAGATTCTCGCGTAGCAGCAGTCGTTTAACTATACAGGGTTCGAGTCCCGGTCGGTGCAATCTATTTTGAATATACAATTTCATCAAACCATATGAATAAGTAGCTCTTAAAGGCATATCACACACTATTATGAGCTCTAAAAAATGCTCAATATTTTTTATTTTGCAGTTTCAATAAAAACAAACACTTTAAATAGCATTACCCCAGCTTGGATTTGAACACAGGATCTCTCCACTTAAAGCGCGCGCCATACCATTATACCATCAACGATTTTTGATACATAGCAAAAATATAAAATATAATTTAATTGCAACGGTACTTATTTGCCGTAGTAATCACTTATTGGAGATTTGGCCGCTGCTGCTGGGAGTTTGAAGCTGTATGTGTATTGTAGCAAGACAGGGTCCCAAATGGGTGGAAAAATTTCTCTCTACCTTGCCGTTGGAAACGATCACTGGCACCATTGTATTTCATTGAATTTTCAATTTTTAAAAAAATTTGTCTGCTTAACGGTTTATAACTAAAACGTTTGACAAGTTTTTTATTGGCTTATTAGAACGTCATTCTCTTCGTTATGTTTCACACACCTATCGCTGACAAAAAATTCATTTTGTATTTTTTTCTGCATTGTAATGTAATGATTTATTTGTACTGCTACAAATTCCCCTTTCTCTCTTCATTTAATGAAAGAAATTCATTCAGTCAAGTATTAATAAGCACAAACTTTTGTTCAATATCTAGACACCGTATTCTTTACATTCCGCTCATTCATTTTTGGTCGATTTTTAAAATATTATGGATGATGAAATCTCGGAGGCAGCACTCAATCAGGTACAGGGAATTGCCGAAGTCCCTACGAATCAGTCTCATGTAGGATTGTAGTAGGTTAAGTTCCTCATAGGGTATAGTTTTCAAGTTTAGTTGACGATTCATTGAAATATAGTCGTCAGTAGGACACATGTTTTTTATTCAGTAGCTTAGAGGCCACATAGACACTGGTTTTATGCCGTGTATAATTTAATTCTACCAACCTGTTCATAAGATAAAATAGCTTCGTTAATCACATTTTAACGGCTTATTCATAAGTGCAATCTTGACGAATTAAATAAGAAACAACATAATACAGGCGTCTAAAGTTACTCTTATCGAACAAAAGTTGGACAAAAGTTTAGTATGGTTCGATGACCCTTACGAAAGCTACACTTCTAAAAAAACCGTGTTTCACAGAGTGATGTGAAAGCAGCTTCACAAAAGTTACGTAAATTTGATTAATAACATGCTTTACCATAACAAATTTTGGGTGGTTAAAGGTTTTCCTTGTGGACCAAATTTTCGTCACTTCGAGAAAATTTCGTCACATTTGTGGATAAGGTTGTCGTTGGTACTGTGTATTTTTAATTATTCAGCTTTATCTCCGATTGTCACTGGTGTCATTACACTCCCTTTCCCACACAGAGCGTACCGTTATTTTTCACTTTTAGCATCGAGGAGTCGAAAACTTAAAAATTATAAAAAAATCTTTTTTGCCATTACAATGACAATTATAAAATGAAAACATAACAAAAAAATCAAGATAAGATTCATTCAATAATTTCTTCCGTATATTACCTTATATGGACTAATTTCTTCCGTATATACCATAACTCTGTTTGCTCATTTTCAGCATATTGTTTGAGTTCACATAATACACTGCGACAGCTTCATCAAGTAACGGCCGATCTAGCTTGGAGTAGTGATATAGCGACACAAGCGCAAACATGGGCGCAATATTTAGCCGATAACGAGCTTTTTCAGCACGATGATAACAAAGGAGAAGGAATTGGAGAAAATCTCTATATGAGCGAAGCAGCTGTTAAGGCATCATGCGCTAAAGCTGTTCTTAAATGGTTTGTATAGTAAATCTTTCTCTGGCGAAAATCTGGAGGTACTGCAAAACCAGGAGCCGCGGATCAAACTTTTCCTAGGGGGCTGGAAGTCATCAGCGAGGATATATTATTGTTTTTATTTATTGTTAGTGTTGAACGACCATAATTAAACTTTTTTGCTCCACAGCCCCCTGAAAAAGATGAGAACTAATGGCAAAATAAATTTTATTTTCTATTTCTTGATGAAATTATTATCCTAACGATTCGCACTCCTTTTGTAATCTTGCAGTACTTTGAGATCCGCGTCTGATTTCCAAAGCATTTTTAAAAATCTTGAAATAAATTCTTAATCTTAATCTTAATTCTTAATTCTTAATCGGTTTTAATAGTATAGGGAAAGTACTAATCAGGCGGAAAGATAAAACTCACCTGTGATCAAAATTAGTCATTGGAAGACTTACCGGCTTTTTCCTTTTACCTTGTTGAACCAAAAATGTCGGAAAAATTGACGAGATTTTCCCGAAGTAACGTAAATTTTGTCTGACAAAAACGCTTGGCTATCACAATTTATTATTGCTTTGAAACATTATAGATACTATGATTAGTGTGATTATTATTAAAAACAAAGAAAAACTTTAAGACAGTTTTTCGGTATTTTTTTTATCAAGGATTAAGAAAAGCATTAACAATTGCTTTCAATATAAAAATCCACCACACTATTATTTTTTCTTGAAATTCACTACAATATTCTATGAATTGACAGAAGAAAAGAACTTACCTGTAAACGTAATTCGTTTTCCATGGGTTCTCGATTTTTGACGATGAGTTTCGATACAGATGATAACACGTCCCCCTGCTCCGCCACGTCCCCGCCTCTTGTTTAGGCGGACTCTAAAAAGGTTAAAACAGTTTTCCTTATTAGTAAAAATCAATCATGTTCTCTTATTCTTGGATAACGTATCATGCAATGTACATCATTTGAATAAAAAAAAACTGCCTCAATCTACCTCAACATAATTATGATAAAGATAGTTTTACAAATAACATTACCACAGTTATACCTCAACGTAATGAAAAATTGTGCTTTCGTCACTTTTTTCCGACATTTTTTGTTCGATAAGGTAGCTAATAGTTTCGGATTTAGACTTCTTTGCAAGAAGTTAAAGTACTATAAAAGTTGTGCATACTTTAACAAGAAAATTTCACAAGAAATAGAAAAATCAAAAGAAGATCACAAGATCAAATAAGTTAAAAACAATTTATAAAGAATCCCTCGCTTTGTTGCTCCCCCAAAAGATTTAAAGAGATTTTGGTTTATTTTGTAGGTATGATGAGATCAAGAATTACGATTTTACCACAGGACAGAGTATCAACGGACAACCAATTAGTCATTTCACGCAGGTATTCCGTTTGACTAGCTTCTAAGTTTTTTTTTACGGTTTTTTAGTAGAGAACCAGTATAGCACGACATTTGTCAAACCAGAAAAAAGGAACCGCATCTCGATAACATGCACATAAGGAAAACACGCTCAATACATTACTCTTATGATTTTGTTAAATAGGAATTATTCAGTACCTATTACCAAATAAACTACACGACCCGTGATAACAAGAAAACATTCATGGTCAGAAAATTGTGACACAGGTTAATTATAAAAAACTTTTTTTCGGGTAGCAAATGTCTTGAAAGTTCCTTGACTTGACTTGATTTCCTGTTTCGAAGGATTAATCTCAGGTACCGAATAATCGTACATCTACCGGTATTGTTTTCGGTCAAATCCCCCCGCCTCTCCCCATCGTGCGATGCTAATTAGGTCCTGTACGGTTATTGTTGATGAAGCGAATATCTCCTTGTACGTTTATATTGTTCTGTGCGGTTATTTCTTTTGGACATCTCTGCTGGAATTTTCAAATAAAGCTAAAAAAAATGATAAAGCGTACAGACCATTAACCAATATTTCGAATGTTTGTGACGTTCATATTTGACAATAATATCATCCCTGGAAATTTATTCTATACTGTACCATTTTTAATTCTAGCATCCATTTCACCCGTTATTCCTTACTGTACGATCATTCCGAACCCAAGAGTAACGAAAATTATTTAGATCATGGAAAATTGAGTTTCCTACTTTTTTGAGGTTCTGGCTTAAAACGAATTCATTTAAAGACAATTTCTCATTTGTCCCAATTACAAAATTTATAGGTTGTATGGAAAGGAACCACTCAAATTGGAGTTGGCATAGCAACGAAATTGGTCGGCGAAGAAGTGCATACGTATATCGTAGCACGCTATTCACCAGCTGGAAATGCTGCTGGGCAATACATAGAAAATGTAATGGTTCGCAAACCAGGAAGTGAGTAGAGTTAACTGTCGTCCGTAACTATCTATCAGTGGAAAATTTGTCGGCTGTTAATTTCACCGGTCAAATTGTTTGTCTGTTAAAAGCAAAGATAGTTGAGACTTTTAATCGAAGAAATATTTATACCATTATCAAAAGTAATGAATAACTTCAAAACGAAAAATGGACAACAATATAATTTATGATGCCTAAAAGACGTCCCCTGCTTATTGATTATTGACATTTCTTCTATCATTCTTATGCCAACCACCCGCTCCCCCCCCCCGCAATTTAAGAAACTTTCCAACACCGCCACTGAAAATATGACCATGAGATTTAGATTTTCTTATCGGAGAGAATCCTGTGTTGGAGAAACAATATCATTTTGTGCTTAACGTTTGTTAAATGTAACTAGATTTCTGATTTACTTGTCAGGTATAATAAGTATTCTACTTTTATTCTTTATTGGGCTCTATAAAATGACAATAAACACCTTTCAGAGGTGTTTTCCTTCTCTCTTTACGTTTTATCCTTTCGTGGCGTATCCAGAGATATCTTATGGAGAAATAGCAAAATAAACAGCATAAATAAACTCACCTTCAAAAATGTTGGTCATTTTTCCCCCATTTTTCCCGGATAATGTAGATTGCGTTGAAATGAGTACGCTATGCTCTTACGAGACGATACACTCGGAGAATTGGTCTAAATATAAACTATCGCCTAAAGACGGTTCATTTGATACAAAGTTCGATTGAGAACTATTTGGTGACCAGGGCTGGGAAAATGGGTCACGTAGCTTCTACGTCCCTACCCAAGAGTTTCAGGACCGTAAAAATCTTTTCTCGATAATATCCAGGCTAGATTCTCGTTGCTTAAAAATTTAAATGTAGACTCAAAAACATGACATGGTCTATTTCTTGACCAGGGACTGCTCCCTGGTGCATGGATCGCGGAGCTCTTAGGTCACTTCCCAGGGATCCAAGACCGTAAAAACTTAGAAACTCCATAGAAAATATGGTTGTCATCCAACCTCGTTCCCAGGGCCTCTTTCTCGCTTGTTTATAAGTTGATGTCACGAGAGAAGAAGGCCCTAGAAAGGGTTGATGAAAACTTGCACAAATCGAGCAAATTTTGATTTATGCAATACGCAAGTTGTCATCGAAAATAGTTCCAGGGCCTACTTCTCTAACGCGAGAAAGAGGCCTTGGGAACGAAATTGTTTGTCATCGGCGCTAAGAAGTTAGCAGACTGAATTTAAACTGCTGAATTACTTTTATTTCAGGCACGACACCGCCCTTGCACGTATTAGATCCGAGAGTTTGTGTGGATCTGAAAACAGCAGATACATGTCAATTATACATCCAATATGGCTTTACCTGCGCACAAATGGGATCGTTATGCTACAAAACATGCAATAACTGTTAACGTGTTGATAGGGTTCATTTTGCCATTTTTGTCAGGAATATTATCAGGAATTTTTGAAATATTATCATATTGTAAAGTTTGCACTACACCCTCTCGAAAACGGCAAAAATTAGTTTAATTTTGAGAGGAGGCTGGTACACGGTATATAATGTCAGTTATTTGTAAAAAAATTAGACATTTTTCGATGTTTTTTGGAAAGTGTTAAAAATTGAGATCTTTTTTTAATCAACATGTAAACCTCATTTGTTTATATTCATAATTTTCTGGGTTATTATGTTTACTGTTCATTATACCTTATGAAGATCAGCTACGTTTTTTGATTTTTTAAACAGTTTTACTTACTAGCGTCCAGGGAAGAGGTGACTATTAGGAATTTTTGACAATACATGTCAAGAAAATAAGAGCTAACTAAGAAAACGGACAACTCTAACGAATGATGACCTTCAACGAATATTTAATCCTATTTTCAACACACGTATTCAGGTTGCAGCAATCAGAGGGAAGAAAATGGATCGTTACAAAGTATCCTCTCTACTCTTTCCAAAGTAATTTCTTTTCTTGATGAATTATTCCAAGTTAACCCTATTCGGCCGTGTAACAAAATACCTTTTGACTTTTTCAAAAAATTAATGATTTAATTCAAAAGAAAATTTCAGTGTCAATTTTCACTACTCATGTCAGCATGATGACATTGCTGACTACAGGTGTAGATTAGTAGTTTGTAAAATTTCTTTAAAAATTTGATGAAAAATTTAGGCAATTTAAATATTTGGCGCCAAAATCGGTGTGTTTTGGAAAATTCATGACTTCATCAATATTTACGATGTCATCAAAAAAATGATGAGTTCGTTTTATTCATGAAATTACATTTGTTATTATTATAAAGTTTTACTACCATAGCGTCATTCTATCCAAAGTTATGGGGCGGGGCGGTGGGGGCATTTTTAGGCCTGAGGAGCCTCTAAAAACTGAAGAGCCTCTAAAAACTGAGGAGTCTCTAAAACCCGAATACGGCTAATCCTTTTTTGTCAAAACACCGAGCGATTCTATAGTATCATTTGATTTTTACACCATTATTTGATTTTGTAGTGACTTTTTGATATTTTTGTTTCTTTATCCAGTCAAAAATTTTTGTAACTTTTATTCTTTTGTAATATTAAGTTTTTATTGTGTTTTATCCTTCGCTTCTAAAATTTTACAAAGAATTAAAAGAATAAAACATAATAATTATTCTTGACTAACGCTGTAACATAAAGCGCTCTTACATAACCTGATGTTTACATGTCACGGACAAAAGTTCTTAACTAACGCTGTAACATAAAGCACTCTTCATAAACTGATTTTTACCTTATCAGGCAAAAACATGTCGCAGACAAAAGTGACGAAATTTTCTGGAGGTGACGAAACTTTTTCCAGCGACAATTTTTTGGCACTATATAACACATTATAGACACTACGATTCGTGTGATTTTCAAAATCTTGATTTTGAAATCTGATTTTTCGTCACTTTTGTCTGACATTTCTTTGCCCGATAATGTACAAATATTTACTTGAAATGCGATGTCAGGGCGTATTTTTCAGCTGTTAAACAGTGAACTGATTTCAGATTGTGAAATTTCTGCTGTTTCTTATGCCGTTCACTCTCTTTTCTAGCTAGGGCTCCTTAACGATTTTTTGATGTTTGCATAGCGTTGCAGAAGAGAAAAATTTTATCGAAGGCCATAACTGTATCAGAAAACAAGAAAGTTCCCGGAGTCCCTCAGGATAAGGCTTTCCTCTGATATTTTAATTTATGTTTTGAAAGGCTTGGGAAGAAATCGCAGGCGAGACATAAAGTTCAAAAATACCTCAGTCACTAAGATTAGTACACCGGGGCTTACTCTAAAACAAACAACAAAACAAAAGAATTTTAAAATATTCAATCAAAAAATGTCTCTATCATTATCGGATTTACATACAAAAATCTGTTACGTGAGCTACTTATTTTAGTTGAAATGTTCACTTGGATATAATCGCGGTTTTATCAGTTTGTCATCTCTGCACACAAAAGTTTTCAATTCGACAATTTTTTAATAAGTATTAAAAAAAATAAGAAAAAAGTTTAAATTTCAGCCATTACCGAAAGTGTATAAAGTGTACAAAATATTGCTTAAGAAGCGTTGGATAAAAGGAATCTAGCCAAAAATTTAAAATCACTCAATACAGTACTCCGAACTAAGGGTTGCTCACTAAACGTATACGCAGTGCAAATGTATCGTTGTCAGTTCTAAACTCGTACTTTCTTGGTAAAGCCACACACTAAAATATATTTTCCATCGCGAATGAAAAAGTTGACGTTCCTGCATGCGAACATATGAGTGCCCCTCCCCAAGCGGACGATGAGCAGCAGAACCGCGTTTTGTCAGTCCTAAGTTGAAGCTGTACTAATATCTGGTTTCTTGATTTCCCCGTTTCTTGTAACTATCAGAAAAATGAACGACTCAAAGTCGAAAGTAAAACCACGAAACGTGGTCGTTTGTTTTTATTCAACGGTATAGACACCAGACATTCAGGCAGATATATGAATGGTTTTTTGTATTTTGCTCCAGTTGGTTGGTAAGTCATAAGTCAGACCATGTTACACTAGTACGGATCGTTTTTTGGTCGGATCAAGAAAGTGATCCATACCAGTGTGAACACTTCAAAATAGCGCCGAACCTTTTGGTCCCCCCAGTTAAACTGAATAGCTTCCAAAATAATTTGCATAGCTTTTTGAAATTATTTGTTTTAGCATTTTTGGCGCACTGAGTCAGGACTAACTTTTTTAAAAATCTGATGATTTATCTAAAAAAGACAATCCCTTTGTTCTTCAAAAATGAAAACAGAACCAAAATAGCTCTTTTACACCGGCAGAAACAGCTTTTCAAAGTTATCTATAGATTTTTACCGTTTTGGCGCTTTAAAACGACGTCATAGAACAAAAATGATAGCAATTTTGAATTTAATATGGTTCTTGCTAAGTTGTCAAGATTATGGAGTGGTACCTCCTTAAAAAAGTTGGTGACTCAAGCATGCTGAGTTGTCAAGAACAGCCTCCATACGAACAATAAACCCCCCCCCCCCATACTTCGAGAGCCCAAAAAAGCCTATAGTTTATAGCTGAGATTCAGGCTATAAGTCACTAGTACTCTAGACTTCTTTAGAAGTACTTCTACCGGTTACCCGGTTTCAAGTTGCAGAAAGAGATTGGGAGGATTTTCCACAATTTATAACTCGCGGGTAGTTATAAATCACAGAAAGTCAGATGTGAGATGATCAATTTGTCTGAGGATATTTACTTACTTTAATAAACACTTACAAATCCACTGGATTTGAAAATGGCAGTCAATTTTTTTTTTGCTCGACGCTCTTTTTAATTGCTTTCTTTTCCTTGTAATTACACCTTTCGCATATTTCTTGGGTTTTTTCCGATCATTTATGGATGATGAATTCTACATTAACACCTACAGGCTCGGACAGCTCAGTCAGTAGAGCGCTCACCTCGTAATTGAAAGGTTCCTGATTCAAGCCCGACTCTCGTCCACTCAGCCCATGAGTAGTTGAGTGAAGGTAATTTAATCTGTGCGGTGAGTTACTGGTAGCTGATGGTAAGTGTAGTGCTCTGCCTCAGCAATATATCTCCCTGGTCTAGCGCAATTGAAAATGGGGTAGATTCCTTGTTGTACGGATGATACCGACAGTGAGCCTCTCCGACCTACTTACTTACTCATTCTACATGAAATGCTGGCATTTTGCAGGTAGTGTTACTTTGACCACTAGTTGAGATTTTTCCTTTGATTTGGAGATATGAAGTTGTAAAATGAGATAACTAAAGTAGCATAAGCCTTCCCAATATGGGACCTGTTATATTACCTTGAGGAGAACAAAAGTTATTGCGGTTTATTTCAGGACAGTTTCAAGATGACCAGTGGACGATGAAAGTTGTGAAACTTGTGATCTCACACGGTCAATTTTTTCCAAGAACTTCCCATAATTATTTTCATGTTATAATAAATTTTAGCTATTCAGTACATAATAGATGTTTTTAATTCAATTTCAACCAACCAACTTATCACACATCTTAATATATTGTTGTTATTTTAACGCAACAATTCTAAAAGCTGTTTTGCTTCAGGTGCATGATTTTTATTAGAAATTACAAGATGCCTGAAGTATAAAAATGCGTCAGAATCATTGTGACTATGACTAAATTGAGCATTTTTGAAATTTAATTAAATTATAACCTCAGTATATTATGTTTTCCTCTTTGAAAATTCGGCATTTTTAAGGATATTCTACTTCATCTCTGTGTAGCGTCAAAGAACACTTTAAAGTCATACATTAATGAGTGATTTGTTTCTCAAAAAGTGACATAAAAATTGTCAGAAAAAGAACATAATTTTCATATTTTATAACCAATCCATAGTCAATGTTTCAATGTGTCAAAGCTTTACAATTTGTCATGACTACTTGGGAAGCGCAGATTGATTGTAACTTTTTTGATTACTCGTTTTGCGAAAGAATAAACTGACAGTAAAACTTTAAGA
>JAUBWS010072855.1:0-13606 GCA_032270445.1 Darlingtonia californica
GTACCGTTAGTGGAGGTAAAAAGAGTGTTTTTATGAGAGTTTATTAGAGATGAAAACACATTTTTCGTTTTTTTTTCGACTTCTAATGTATCAATTTTTTTCAAACTTTCAGCAAATGTTAATAATATTAAGATACAACTTATGTCTAAATTTCATTACAAAAAAATGAAGGCAATAAAAGTTAAGAAAGTCTCATAAAAACACAAAAGTTACCTCAGCAAATATTTCTAGCACAGCGATGGAGAGCAGTTAATTATTACTTATCGAAATCGTGTATTAGCTAGCTTTAGGCAACAGGAGAGAACGAAAGCGAGAAAACAAAAGTTATGGTGTTGTTTGATTACGTGTGTTTCAGTCAATTCAATTCAATTCAATTTCAATTCAGAATTTATTTGCAACTTTAGGCAGCTTTTTTTATTGGCCTAAAATTCATTAAGTGTGTTTCAGTCAACTTTCGGCAGCCTTTTTATTGGCCTAAAATTGATATTAACTTTTAACTTGCTTAAACTATAACTGAATTGCTCATATGATAAAATATGTAAATATTTTCATGTGAGAGATAATTTATAGGCTGATATTTCTGGAATTATTTTTACTCCATAGTACTTGTTTGCAATACACAATTGTAGTCAGCTTTAGGCAAACCAGTCAAGTTTAGGCAAGCGTTCATTTTTGGCCAACATTCGGCAATTAGCCATCTTTCGGCGGAACAACAAGGAGGAGGCCACCAAAAATGCAGAGTATTTTTAGTATGAAGGTATGGTATAGCTTTTGCTGGTGTTCGTTGGATTTTTAATCAGGATTTGAAGGCTACAGATTTGTTCAACTGTGCTTCTGCCTGATCTGAAACCTGCTTGTTCCTCTGCTATGATTTCTTCAGCTTGTGGCTTGAGTCGATTTAGGATCACCTGTAACATAACTTTGCTTGGGTGGCATATCAAACTAATAGTTCGATAGTTTGTACATTTCTTTAGATTACCTTTCTTAGGTATTGTTATTATAAGGGATTTGGTCCAAGTCTCAGGCCATTCACCGTTTTCCCATATCTTGTTGCATACAACATGAAGGACATCGACCATGGCATCTCCCCCGGCTTGAACCAGTTCTCCTGGAATGTTGTCTATTACGGCTGATTTACCTTTTTTGAGAGACTTTATTGCCGTTTCAATTTCGTGTTTTAGGATTGGTTGGTTTTCCCAGTTTGATGGTTCTGGGCTGTCCAGGATGTCCTGGTCACGTTGGCTGTCATATGGTTATATAAGTCTTCGCAGTATTCTGACCATCTTTCAAGTATTTTTTCATCCTGTGTGATTAGTTCCCCGTTCTTGCCTTCAATGATGTTAATCTTGTTTTGCTTCCAGTTAATTCTTTGACCGATTGGTAGGCTTTCTTTGTATTGTTAAATGAGAGGTTTTCTTCAATGTCTTGGCATTTTCCATGTATCCCTTCTAATGGCTTCCCTTACATTCTTGTTGATCTCTCTGTACTCTCTGGCACCCTCTGGTTTGCATCTTTTGCTCTTAAATTTTCTTCTTTCATCACAAATATCAAGGGTTTCGTTGGAAATCCATGGTTTCTTTTTAATTCTTTGTTTACCGAGAGTTTCTGTTGCTGCTTCAGTCATAGCTTTAGAGAAACCTTCAACCAGTTCATTCAGGTCATTTTCTATTGTCAAGAGAGGGACGAACCTCCCTCCTATAATACCTCTTAGTCAACAAAAAATGGATCAATAGTATCACTAACTGTGAAGCTTATAGTACCCTTCATGGAGAGACTCAGTCTTTGTGATAATAACAAACAAGCCAAGACCTAACTATGACTGGTCATACTTGAATGATGTAAATATCCGTACAGAATATGTCACCACCCTCAAAAATAGGTTTAAAGCTCTGCAAGAAACTGATAATCTTTCAGCAAGTACGACATACAACAATTTTGTTGAAAAGCTGCTGCTGAATGTATTCCTGTGAAACCTAAAGTCAAGCGACAGGTACAATGAGATTCAACTCTGATTATTTAGAAAGGAGAAGCCTTAAAAAAGGCCTCTAACTTAAAGCCAGCAAAACCAACACAAACAAACACTGGGATGATGAAAGCCGGCCAAAAGGATCTCCTTGATACCTATGATTCTAAACAATCCAGCTATCTACAAAAAACGTTTTCTGTTGTGAAGTGACACTGCCTCATTTAAAATGACTCTCAAGTTCGAAACTGGAAGCCCTACTTACAAACACAGTCGTCACGTTGAAATCACCACAGTCGTAACGTCACTGTGGCCGAATGGTTAAGGCACCGGCCTGGGAAACATATGTTTGGTGGTTCAAATCTGACTCGGGTCAATTATTTTTTAATTTAGCGGAGGGCTTGAAAGTCTCATTTTTGTATAAATAAAATAAAACCTCACTGTTTTTGACAATTTGGGAGGGTTTACCAGTTAATAAATACGCGCACGCTTGGTCTGTCTGCGTAAGCTTTGGCCCAATAATTCTGATTTGTATAGACGTCAAAGGTAGTTAATTAATATGTATCTTATCCTATCGTTGCAGCTCTTGAATAATCTTAGAGCTATAAGCTTTCAAAGATTGCAAAGTTTTTAAGTTGAATGCACTATCGGCAAGCTTATACTGAGATCGATCCCAAAAAAACTTCCCCCGTTTGTTTCGAAGGACAAGTCCCCCTAGATGCTTTATATGCTTTTGGGATGCTGTAAATCTTTAATCTAAATCACTGTAAAATCATTAGATTTATTTAAAACTTGCTGGAATTTTAAAAGAAATTGACCCGAGTCGGATTTGATCCACCAAACATATGTTTTCCAAGCCAGCGTCTTAACAATTCGGTTACAGCGGCGTTACGAGTGTAGTGATTTCAACGTGACCGATGTGTTTGTACCTAGGGCTTCCAGTTTCAAAACTCGAGAGTCATTTTAAATGAGACAGTGTCACTTCATAACAGAAAACGTTAAAAGCAAATCGTTTGAATCAGAAATGCATCAAAGAACAAACAATTGTCAATTGCATGGAAAATAGTCAGAGACATAACAGGAAGAAAAAAAGCCAATAAATCGAAATTGAAAGCCTCGGGCCAAGAGGAACGTCTAAAGCTATGGAAGACCTATTTCCAAAACCTGCTCGAAAAGTCACCTACAGTACCTGACTCACCGATTCAAACAATATTTCAATAGACTTTACAGATCAAACTCGGTCACTTCACAGTCGATGAGCTGGAGGCATTAAAGGTGAAGGAAAGACAAGCAGCAGGTCTGGACGATATACCACCTGACGTATGGAAATGCAGTGAATTCAATGATATCCTTCTGCGACTTTGCAATCAAGTTTTCGACTAAGACACAATCGAAAAATGGACAGAAGTTCCCCAAGAAAGGAGACCTGGGAATTCCTTCAAACTATCACGGCATAACTATGACTGCAATTGCTGCCAAGATTTACAACACCATGCTACAAAATCGTATTGAAGATGAAATAGAGAAATTACCAGTTGACCATCAGCCAAATTTTCTCAGTCCGTTGAATCGTTGAGGGAGTGCATGAAAAGAACTTACTGGCAACCATCCTATTTGTGGATTTTTATAAGGCCTTTGATTCCATTCACAGAGGCAAAATAAAACAAATACTACTTGCCTATGAAATCCCTCATGAGACGTTACTTGCCATCAGGATGCTGTACACAAATACAAAATCAACAGTGCAATCTCTTGATGAACACACAGAATTTTGCAACATTTTGGCCAGAATATTGCAAGGAGATACGCTTGCTCCTTTCATCTCTATGATATGTCTAGTCTACGTTCTACAAGTTTGGGCTTTACGCTTAGTAGACACCGTCCGGCGAAAACTGTTACTGATGAAAACTATGTAGATGATCTAGTGATAATGTCAGGTACCATTGCAGAGGCAGAAATTCTCCTTCATAGCCTCAAAAGAGCAGCCGGTGATATTGACCTATTTGTGAACGCTGGAAAAACTGAATTCATGTCGTTTAATCAAGCTGGAAACATTAAAACATTAAGTGGAAAACCACTTAAGCCTGTTGATAACTTTACTTACCTCGGCTATAGTAACATTTGCCTCAACATAGATGATATGAATATTTTAAGATTGGTAAAGCACGGAAGACCCTAAATGATGAGTTCTATTTAGAAATCCCAATCACCACACAGAATAAAACGTCAGTTTTTTGATGCTGTAGTGGTGTCTATCCTTACCTATGGATCTGAAACTTGGACCTTGACTAAGGCTCTAGAGTTCAAAATTGATTGGACTTTCACGCAGATGTTGAGAGCTGGTCTGAATGTGTCCTGGAGAAGTCACTCAACCAAACAGCAACCCTATGACTGTCTTCTACTAATATCCAATATCATCAAGGAGAGAAGATTAAGATTTGTTGGGCATTGCTGGAGAAACAAAGATGAGGTCATCAGTTACCTAATACTGTGGTACCCTAAACATGGGTGCACCAGAGTTGGGCATCTCGCAAGACATACATTAAATTGATGTGTGAAGACATTGGATGCCAGCCTGAAGATCTGCCACGAGCAATGGAGTACAGAACAGGATGGAAGAATTGAGTTGTTGCGATCCGTGCAAATTAGCACGATTGGGTAAGGGAAGGTGAATATTTTGTGTGTACCTTTCAGAGCTCTTATGCTCATCTTATCTCTTAACAAACAAAGATTTTATACATGGGTGTAATGACAGAAATCCATGAGGGTAATGTTCGACTGCAGTGCTACCAACGGTGTTCGTTTTATCATTCAAGATCAAATCAAGGATTGTGGATTAACAGATGCAATGCTCGCCGTGTTCCATCAGGATTTTAGTGAAAAGACATCTCCAAATGATCTGGAAAGAATGTCAATAGAAGACAGAAAATTCCTTCAACTAATGAAACAAGAGGTAAAATTTATTGATGGCCTTTACCAACTGCCCTTGCCCTTCAAAGACCCAGACATGCAGGTTCCCAATAACAGAGATCAAGCTATCAAACGTGCCAGCAATTTTAAAAGGAAACGTCAGAAGAATGAGAAGATGTATAAAGATTACTGTGCCTTCATGACAAAAATCATCGACAAAGTTTAAGCCAAGAGAGCAACACATGCAAAAAATGGTAGAACCATGGCGTTTAACATCCTAAGAAGCCGAATAAAATAAGGGTAGTGTTTGACTGCACGACCCACGGTGGTGTTTCGCTGAGTTCAATGCTTCTTCAAGGACCTGATTTAACCAATGATGTGCTTGAGAAGATCCCCGACGATGAAAAAGCAAAGGGTATTAAAGATGTCAATCTTGCTGTTCAGCCTTTGCCATTTGAGAGAGCTCTAGGTATTAGTTGGTGTGTTGAAACAGATTCATTATGCTTTCGAATCGTATTAAAAAACAATCCGTTAACACGTCGAGGAATACTCGCATCAATCAGCTCAGTATACGATCCACTCGGATTCGGTGCACCCTTCGACCTTCCAGCAAAGCAACTGTTACAACAATTAAGCAGTGAAAAAAGGGATGGGACGAGGATATTTCGCAGGAACAACGACAAACTTGGGAAAAATGGAGGAATTCCTTGAACCAGTTAGAATACATCAATATACGTCGTTGTGTTATTCCTCCAAACTTTGGTGTCATCAAATAAGCATCATTGCATCATTTCTCAGATGCATCTACTAGTGGTTACGGGTAAGTATCATACATCAGACTTGTAAATTCTCGTGGTGAGACACATGCTGGTAACAGTAGTTTTTATATCTTTGTATATATATACTGAAATGTTTATCCTCAAAGAAAGATTCGTGAATAATAATAATACTGTTGGAAAGGCTTGAGTGACACCTTTGAAACCCATTACAGTCCCACGTCTTGAGTTGACAGCCGCAATGATGTCTACCAAAGTAGCTACACATTTGAAAGGGAACTAACGTTGAAGCCAAACTTTGAAGTGTTTTGGACCGATAGTAAAGTAGTCTTGGGCTACATCGCCAATGTGTCAAAGAAGTTTCATTTATTTGTGTTAAACCGTGTACAAGCAATTCATGTTGCTTCTGAGGTCGAGCAGTGGTGATATGTCTCGACATCAGAGAATTCTGCTGACTATGCATCACGTGGTCAAAATGTAGAGAAGTTTGTCCAAAACAAACGATGGCTCAATGGTTCAAAGTTCTTATGGCGACCCCTGGAAATGAAGAAAGGTACTGAAACATTTCATATAGACGAAGAAGATATTTAGAAGAAGAAAGAAGTCAAATGTATGATAATCAACACGATTTCCATCGACAAGCATTGTTCACTTCAACAGCTATTTGAGAGAGTCTCCACCTGGTATCGTTTAAAACGAATCATTGCAAGGATGTTATTATGGAGATGCAAAGATAGGAAGATTGACGCGGAGTTGTTATAAAAAGCTGAGTTAGCCGTTATTAGACTAATTCAGCAGCAACAGTTTCCAAATGAAGTTACACAATCAACAGATGGTGATGATCAAAAACTCCGCAAAAGAAAGAGCACGCTATATTAATTGAATCCATTCATTGATGAAGAAAGAGTTATTCGTGTTGGCGGAAGAATTTCGTGCTCAAATCTAGATTGGAAAGTGAAGCATACTGTGACAGTTTTGCTGATACGACATTTTCATGACAAGACACAGCATGGTAGAAGAGATGCGACTCTGAATGAAATTCGCCAGCGTGGATACATGATTGTCAATGCTAGTTCAAACGTTCGAAACGAAATCTTCAAATGCGTCACCTGCAGGCGACTTCGAGGTCGGCTTGGAGAATAAAAGATGGCAAATCTACCATCCGAAAGGTGTTTAGAAGCTGCGCCCTTTACGTATTCGGGCGTTGATATGTTTGGTCACTTTTTGATCAAAGAAGGGCGGAAAGAGCTAAAGAGATATGTAGCATTATGTACATGCTTTTTAAGTCGCGCCATACACTTGGAAAGCTCAAACATGCTTGACACAAATTCATTCATCATGGCGTTACGACGTTTCATTAATTTGAAGAGGGAAGGTGCGACAGTTGAGATCAGACAATGACACGAACTTCATTGGTGCCAACGCAGAATTGAAAAATACTGTGAAGGAGATGGATGAAGAGAAGATTGAGAATTTTCTCTTACAACACGATGTTGATTGGATTGGATTGAATTTCAGTACAGCCAGCCACATGAGTGGTGTGTGGGAGCGACAAATTAGATCATGTCGCTCAATATTGTTGCGAAATCATTGTCATAGTCTCAACGACGAATGTTACAGAACAGTTTTGACTGAAGTAGAATTAATTGTCAACAGCAGACCTTTGTTAGTAGAAACAATAAACGACAGTGATAGCTTAGTCCCCCTGTCCCCTAATCTACTACTGACTACGAAGTTTAAAATTGTATTGGCTCCACCTGGTCAATTCATCAAGCAGATCTCTACAGTCGACGTTGATGGAGAGGAATCCAACATCTAGTCAATGAATTCTGGACGCGTTGGCGCTCAGAATATCTTCGATCTCTCCAACAACGCAGAAAATGGCAATGCGAGAAACGAAATTTTGCAACTGGTGATGTTGTTCTACTAAAAGATGATGCAATCCATCGAAATGACTAGCGTCTGGCAAGGATCACGGAGGTACTAACAGACGATGACGGTAAAGTGAGAAGTGTCGTGGTCCAAACATCTGATATTAAAGTTTACCAACGTCCAATGAAAAAGATTGTGTTACTAGTAGAATCTCATAACGAAACCCCGACGAGGAGCCAGCAAAATGGTACAGTGATTGAAGTGGTATGGTGAACATAGAGGTACGGTGAACAAAGTGTACGGTTAATGAATTTGTATGTATATCGGTGAACGAGATGGTATGGTCAGATAACGGTGAACGAAGTGGTATGGTCACATAACTGAATGAAGGTCATTGCACTCATGGATATGAGATGGAATTTATGTTTTGTCAAAATATTTTGAATATTTTGAGAGGAGCCAGATGTTCCCTCATTGAGAGCGAGTAGGCCTCGCATCTCTGCGCGGGAGTGCATGGTTCTCCTCCATCAAGTAATTATGTTTTTATTTTAATGTAAATTAATTGTTGTCATTAAGTGTTACCTTTTACATTGTTCTTTTGTCGTGTACATTTTCTTTTCTTTTAATGTTTTCAGTATTGTATCGTGACTTTTTTGATTAGTTTTGTGGGCTTATAAATTGTTTATAGTAAGTTTTTGTTGAATCATTCTTGTAGCATGTGTAATACTGTACGTTTATGTGAAAGGTGAAGCGTGGGGATATTGTGTTTTTAGTAAGTATTTTTTGTGTGTGGTTTGCATTGTATTTTAAGTTAAGTGCACTTATTAACAGGATTTTAGTTCAGGTTTTATTTCTTATTTCTCTGTTTGTTGTCTTAGGTTGTGTTGTACACTTAGATCTGTTATTCGTGCATTTTCTTATGTAGTTTTAGCTTTTGTCGTGCGCTCTGGTTTTTTGTTTCTTTCGTTTGGTTTGTTTTTCCTTTGGTTTCTGCGTGTTTGTTTTAGTTTTTTATTTAGTATATGTAACTAGTTTTACATTTTTTTTTTTTTTTAGCGTCCCTGAAAATATACGTATTGCGTCACGCATAGACATAATTTCCCACGCTATCGCGGTATGTTGCGGTAACAATAGCTAAGAATTACTTCCACTGAGTTTGTTCTGTCTAATCCATTCTAATCATGTCGGTTTTGCAGCAATATAGAAAAGAAAACATTATTTATTAAAGAATGGAAAAGAAAGAACACTTATACAAGATTTTGGTGATTGGTTATCTTGGTACAGGAAAAACAAGTATTATCAAACGTTATGTCCAAAATTTCTTCTCCGTACATTACAGAGCAACAGTATCTTTTTCAAACAAAATAAAATAGTATGACAAAAAACAAATGCTGCTCAATCATACCACCAACTTAGCTTGGGAGCTGTTTCTCACGGAAGTCGATTTTGATTTAGTTTTGAAAAAGAATCGTATGGAAAAAGATATTGGGTTTAGGTATGTAGGGGCCTATTAGGGTACGGACCATGGTCCGTAATCATATCGTAGTGGGAAGTGCAAGAGCCTAAGATAGGAGTGCATAATATATAATTAGGTTTTGTTGTGAGAAGCCTATATAATACACATAGAGGGGAGGGGTGTGAAAACTTAACAAGATTTAGTAAGAGAAGCCTTGGACAATTTTTCATGATGACATAGGTACTGCAAAAATGGAGAATATAACCTGTGTTATGATAAGGAAAGAGAGGCCTAAGACAATTGGTTCATACACGAGTTCTATAGGTCTTCATCAGGGGAGACTCCTATGAACTATGTCCTGTTTCTAATGGCTAAAGGCCTTTGCCAAGTTCCCTACAGGATTGTGTATGTGTGCAAATTGTTTTAGCAGTTTAATGTCAAAAATGGTTAGTTTGCTGCAGCTAATATTTAGTATAAGGGCCTAAATGTAAAAGGGAGGGTGGTATGAAGCTATTAGTGTCTCACCGTTGCATAACGGTGATTGTTAGAAATTACAATGTGAAAGAGAAAAGCCTAAATATGATAATATAGACGATTAGGACAAAACTTGATGTCTTTGCGTGGGCAAAGGCTAGAATAGAGAGAAATTGAAGCCTGAACGATATAAAAGAGCTCGGATGAGACAGACTAATATGAGAGGATTAAACAACATTATAGCAGATGTAGGTACCACTTACTAGTATAAGATGCTGGTAGATAAACGTAGATACGCTAGCAGTTTGCTGTATAATATTGTACGTGGCTCGCTCGTTCACTTCTGAAGTCAAAATGGCTATTTGTTTACAAATCGCTATGGGAAATTCGAACGTCAATCGAACCTTGAAGTCGTTGCATTGCGCTGGGATGCACAGGGCGGAATCCAATCGCGAAATTGCGTTTGACTTCTTTGGGGTGGTGTTTAGTGAATTAGAGGGCGCTATCATTATTTGATGTAGTTGGGAAGATTATTAATATCACAATTTACTAAAAATTCCTGGAAAAACCTACAGGAAGTTTGCTTGGATTTGCAGTCTTGTTATATAATTTAAGAGACTCATATCGCGGAGGTCTTGTGTTTTTGTTGTAGAGTTCCCGTTTTGTTTGTGGAGGTTTTGTTTAGTAAAATGTGAAAGTCTTGTTTTAGTGAATCTACAGGTCTAGTATCATGGGGTGTAATTATAGAGTTTTATGGTTGGGGTATCGTTTAAGGGGTTGTAATTATATAGTTTTATCGTTGGGTTCAGGGTATCGTTTAGCGGTTGTATTTGTATCGTTTTATGGTTGGGGTATCGTTTAAGGGGTTGTAATTATATCGTTTATCGTTGGGTTTAGGGTGTCGTTTAGCGGTTGTATTTGTACCGTTTTATAGTCGGGTATCGTTTGAAGGGGCTGTAACTATCTCGTTTTATGGTTGGGTTTAGGGTATCCTTTAGCGGTTGTATTTGTATCGTTTTATGGTTGGAGTATCGTTTAAGGGGTTGGTAATTATCTCGTTTTATGGACTGAGCATCGTTGAAACTGTTCTAGTAATATTGTTTTGTGGTCGGGGTATCGTTTAATGGGTTGTCATCATATTGATCTGTTCTTTCGAGGTTTGGGCTAAGTGAGTGTTAAAATTACTCGTTTCATGGGTGGAGAGAACTCATATGGGATGGGTAACATTTGTTTCGTTTTATGTTATAGTTCTCCAGGTAATGCTGTAAAAGACATATCACCTACCATACCTACCATAGTTAAACGCTGGATTATTCATACATATTTGACAGTCACATTCCAGGGAACATTTTGACCATGGAAGGGATATGTAGAAACATTGGGTCAATTACTAGTCATATAGTAATTAAGTTTGATTTAGTTTTGAAAAAGAATCGTATGGAAAAATGATATTGGGTTTTAGGTATGTAGGGGCCTTTTAGGTTAGATTTTAGGTATGTAGGGACCTATTAGGGTACGGACCATGGTCCGTAATCATATCGTAGTGGGAAGTGCAAGAGTCTAAGATTGTCTGTTTTTCGTGATTTTCTTATGTAGTTTTAGCTTTTGTCGTGCACTATAGGTTCGCAACAGTGCACTCGGGTTTTTTTGTTTCTTTCGTTTGGTTTGGTTTTCCTTTGGTTTCTGCTTATTTGGTTTAGTTTTTTATTTAGTATATGTAACTAGTTTTACATTTCTTTGTTTTTTTAGCGTCCCTGAAAATATACGTTTTGTGTCACGCATAGACTTCGGGGTCAGTAAAATACTTTCCCACGCTATCGCGGTATGTTGCGGTAACAATAGCTAAGAATTACTTCCACTGAGTTTGTTCTGTCTAATCCATTCTAATCATGTCGGTTTGCAGCAATATAGAAAAGAAAACATTATTTATAAAAGAATGGAAAAGAAAGAACACTTATACAAGATTTTGGTGATTGGTGATCTTGATACAGGAAAAACAAGTATTATCAAACGTTATGTCCACAATTTCTTCTCTGTACATTACAGAGCAACAGTATCTTTTTCAAACAAAATATAAAAGTATGACAAAAAACAAATGCTGCTCAATCATACCACCAACTTAGCTTGGGAGCTGTTTCTCACAGAAGTCGATTTTGATTTAGTTTGAAAAAGAATCGTATGGAAAAATGATATTGGGTTTTAGGTATGTAGGGGCCTTTTAGGTTAGATTTTAGGTATGTAGGGACCTATTAGGGTACGGACCATGGTCCGTAATCATATCGTAGTGGGAAATGCAAGAGTCTAAGATTGTCTGTTGTTCGTGCATTTCTTATGTAGTTTTAGCTTGTGTTGTGCACTATAGGTTCGCAACAGTGCACTCGGGTTTTTTGTTTCTTTCGTTTGGTTTGGTTTTCTTTTGGTTTCTGCGTGTTTGGTTTAGTTTTTTATTTAGTATGTGTAACTAGTTTTATATTTCTTTGTTTTTTTAGCGTCCCTGGAAATATACGTTTTGTGTCACGCATAGACTTCGGGGTCAGTAAAATACTTTCCCACGCTATCGCGGTATGTTGCGGTAACAATAGCTAATAATTATTTCCACTGAGTTTGTTCTGTCTAATCCATTCTAATCATGTCGGTTTTGCAGCAACATAGAAAAGAAAACATTACTTATAAAAGAATGGAAAAGAAAGAACACTTATACAAGATTTTGGTGATTGGTGATCTTGGTACAGGAAAAACAAGTATTATCAAACGTTATGTCCACAATTTCTTCTCCGTACATTACAGAGCAACAGTATCTTTTTCAAACAAAATATAAAAGTATGACAAAAAACAAATGTTGCTCAATCATACCACCAACTTAGCTTGGGAGCTGTTTCTCACGGAAGTCGAGATGCGTTTTGGCCTTGTCATTTAAGTAAATGTTTTCTCTTCTTAGTCCAGCATTACTCGAGAGAATGAAAAACCTGATAGGGTATATTTGAGAAATGCTAAATATACCACAAGGAACTGCCACAGACTGCTATCGTGTAATGCGTTCAATCCTTGGTAAGATTGTTGATATGTGTTTCAATGTTTGAAAGTGAATATTTTTCGAAAAAAAATTTTCATTATGTCAATGACTGGTACAAATTTGTGAAAATTGAGATTTTCACTACAATTTTTTTGGAAATCAGATGATTCGTTATCCAGTGTTCTATTTCGAGGTTTTATTCAAATGATTGATCAAAATACATTCATTGTTTATCATAAATCACTGTACTAATAGAAGACATAACATGACTATTTTCAACTATTGTCGTACTCAGCTGCTATTTGGAAGAGGGCTATATTTATTTCCAAATAACCTCTTCATTTCTACGGAACAAAAATTCTTGTTTTTTACGTAAGGTTTTAAGTAAGGTCCTTATTTGAATGAAGTCTGTATTTGACAACTGTATTAGTTTCCGTATTTTTCTTAACGTTGAATTATATAGATAGGTGTTGATTTTGCATTGAAAGTATTGAATTGGGATGATAAGACACTCATCCGGCTGCAACTATGGGACATTGCAGGTATTTCAACTTATCATATATTTTCTTTTAACCCTGCCGATGACCGTTTTTGCAGGAAAAACCCTATGCGGTGGAATGTTTTTCTCTTCCTTCTCTTCTTCCTTCCTGCAATCCTGCGTGCCGTTTAAATAGAAAACACTCCACCGCATAGGTTTTTCTCAATATTTTAACATACCGGCACTTAAAGGGTTAAGATGTTTCTAAATTTTAAAAATAAAACTTTTAATGCTGTTTAGTAGGAAGTACTCTGAATCACAAAATATCATTTCTATTTTTTATTTTGAATATTTGATGCAGGCAAAAATAATTTTTCAAACTAGTGGTAACTTCTGCACTATCACAGAGAAGATCAGAGACCAAGAGCAACTTAATTGATGTTTGTGCCAAAAGTACGAAGAAGTATTTTTGTAATTTATATTTAGTCCGCATTGTTGTTATTTTCTAGGTCAAGAAAGATTTGGAAATATGACAAGGGTAAATAAAGATTTATTATTTGGAAAACTAGCTAGGTTTTACCTTAAGGGAAGAAATTTTCGCGGAAGATATTTTCGCGAGAAGAAATTTTCGCGAATTTGCCCCTTTTTCGCGAAAATTTCTTCC
>JAUBWS010072866.1:0-13606 GCA_032270445.1 Darlingtonia californica
CGAAGTTGTTCTTCATTTTGTTCAATTTTACCAACACAATCACTACATTTTACACGAAGTTGTTCTTCATTTTGTTCAATTCTACCTACACAATCACTACATTTTAAACACTTTTACACGAAGTTGTTCTTCATTTTGTTCAATTCTACCTACACAATCACTACATTTTACACGAAGTTGTTCTTCATTTTATTCAATTCTACCAACACAATCACTACATTTTACACGAAGTTGTTCTTCATTTTGTTCAATTCTACCTACAAAATCAATACATTTTAAACACTTTTACACGAAGTTGTTCTTCATTTTGTTCAATTCTACCAACACAATCACTACATTTTATACGAAGTTGTTCTTCATTTTGTTCAATTCTACCTACACAATCACTACATTTTACACGAAGTTGTTTTTCATTTTGTTCAATTCTACCAACACAATCACTACATTTTATACGAAGTTGTTTTTCATTTTATTCAATTCTACCAACACAATCACTACATTTTGTTTAATTCTACCTACACAATCACTACATTTTAAACACTTTTTTTTTCTTCAGACACGGTTTTTGAGACGACCTCAAAGTTTTTGAAATGTTTCCAAATTTTTTTTTAAAGATTTTTTTTAACAACATGTTTTGATGTTTTAAATTCTTAGAAAAATAGATTATGAATAGTTGAAATGGCATCAAAATTTATACTTTATTTGAAAACGAGAAATAATTTTTTGGTAGGTTTGTAAAAATATCATGCAAAGATTGTTTCAAACATCAATTTGTTTTTACTGTTCCCTAATCTCGGCATTGTAATGTTTTTTACATATTTCTTAGTTTCTTTTGCTACTCTGAGCCTCATGTTTTTTATTCTTGTTTCTTAAAAAACGTGTACTTTTTGAACCAGGGACTTGCCGTTTCATTAGATTTTGATGAATTTTGGTCTTGGAAGCGATCTTCAAAATATAAAAACGGTAAACGTGAATTTTTTTAAAAAGCTAACGTCAGCATTTGTAATCTTGATCAGTTCCGACAGGTTTTTTCCCAAAAGTTTGACTGGAATTCTGTAAAATGTGTGGAAACTAAGAAGTAACCAACGCTGATGAAATAGCTTTAAATTTTAAGCAAAATTGAAATTAAAGTTATTTTGGCTTTTTTATTTGATGACGTCATCTCAAACATTGGTTGAAACAGTAGAAACTTTGCTGCAAAATCAACTTAATCAAACCCTGCGAAATTTCATTCGGGAAAAAAATCCCGCTAACATTAATTTTTCACAAAGATTTATCCCTGCTTGGTAATTAAGGTTGAAGTTTTCCAATCATGTGTGACTTTAAAAGTAAGTAATAGTCGATGTTTCTCGAAGTTTTAAACAAAGATGACGCGTCTAGTTTCCTTGATGTATATAAAACATTACATTAACATACCATCAATGAAAACACATCATGTTCTAGGTTTTCCGAACATTCTGCGATTTTTATCATACGTTTATTATTGGAATAATAAGCAGTTTCATCTGTGAATGAAACAATATTGTGCTAATACGAATATGTTTCCGAAAATTTCAAAATGTATTTTCATGTACCTTAATTACTTGTAATCAAGTCATTAGAAACGTCATCAAAGCTTCTACAACGTCAATCATAAAACTATTTTTCCATATGAGGAAATCGTTCTTACCAACTGAAAAATTCATGTTTCGAACACAGTCGAATCCCTTCGTAACCACTTGTGATTTCTGTCCCTCGTGCCTGACAAAGTGTCTGTCGAAAAACATAAAATATCCAAAAATTAGTAATCATATAAGGTGAAAAAGGGTGAAAATAGTTTTTTGCGGAACTTTCTAGGCCGTTAATTTTTTCAAGGAAAATTAAATCGAAATCCATTCTCAATTTTACATAATTCCATTAATTTCTACTCAAACAAAAAATATTTCATAACTTCTTGTAAAAAAATTCTTGTAGTATTAAACCAATATTACATATATGTAATTATTAGCAAAATACTAATCATTTGACACTATGGGTATGGGTAGGCAAATTGTGGGAGACCTAACGATAAACATGACTAAAATGAACTATAATTTCACATAAAAAAACCTCTAACAGAACATTAAAACTTCCTTTAGCACGTTAATCAACTTAGTCAGTTGAAAAAATCACATTCCAAATTTTCATCTTTATGATCAACAAATATAAACGACAGTGAAAATGTAACGCTTCATGTCTTCATTTGTACACTTTCTTACAATTCAATACTAATAAATCTTGAAAGAAACGCCATTGACAACATGAAGAGATATTTCTGTTTCAATGATGTTCTGTACTAGAGATATTGTATTTCAAAGTTGACTTTAATAACAAATTTGAAAAGGAACAAATGAAAAATTTCTGAAAACGACAGCTTTGTAGGCTGACTAAAAACCGCTAGTAAGTATTGGAATTAATTAATGAGATATTTTTAAATCACTTCAATTCTACTCGACAATCACACAGTGATGAAACTCCCTCAGAACTCATCACTGACATTTCTGTAAGTAAGTTTGTAAAAGAAATCTAGCAGCTCTCTCGAGATTATCCCTTCTTTAATGTCGTACCAACTCGTGAAGAAGTTTCCAGTGTGCTTTACAAACTTAAAAACAATAAATTGTCAAATGACATAACTCCAGAGATCCTGAAATATGCAAGGAACTCATCCAAATTTAAGGATGCGTTTATGCTACTGATTGAAGAGAAATAACAAAAACAGCTACAGTTGAAGCCATATGGAAAGAGAAAGGATCGAAACTGGACTAAAGATCGGTAGCTGTGCAGGGAAGGCTGTTGTAAATAAAATTTTGAACAGGATTCAAGAGTGGTACGAACACCAGCTGACTGATAATCATTACGGCTTTCGGTCAAATCATGGAACAAGTGATGTCAGTTTTGTCACGAAGCGATTTCAACAGATCACAAACGATAAAACCACCACAGGAATCCTACTTTTTATAGATCTGTCAGCTGCATTTGACCATTTAGTAAGAGACTGGCTATGGACGTCTATCGACTATCACCTGAAAATTCGTTACATATGAAAGAAAACTGGCCATCCTATCTACGATTGACCTTTAACAACAGCGTAGATCCTTACGAATTAGCCAATCGAACGAGATTGCTATGAAGATTGTCATTCAAGCTTACTGCTGCACAATTCTTCAATGACTTACCCTTAAGCATCCGTGAAATCAGCGATTATAATAAATTTCGTAATTTTTTAAAAAAGTATCTCTTTGACAAGACAACGGCTCGAATTCTGAGCCATATTGTATACTTATTTATTTATCACTAGCTTATATATATATATGTATTTTTTTCGTCTGATTATTATTCTTTTTTGGCTGATATTTTCCTTGATTCATTTAACTTCTACCAGCTAGCTATGCACTTTTTTAACTTCTTGAATGGGAAGCCATCCAAGATTAAGAACGTCGTTATCGTTGCAATACCGGTTCAAAACAAAACTTGCAGCAGCCATTTGTAGTTTTTTTAGGCGATTCTTTAGATAAATCGGGGCACTACAGAAGACGACATCGCAATATGATATTTTCGACACCATCAAGCTCTGGGCCAGTGATTTTTCCAACTTGAAATCAGCTATACGGTTAAACTGTTTCAGTGTTCGGAGTTTTGTAAAGCCACTTTTTATTATCGAATTAATATGGTCGTTCCACATCAAATGTTCACTGAAGTAAACACCAAGGACTTTAAACGTATGGACTCGATCAACCGAGTGGTTGTTGCTACGGAGATTGGGGCATTGTGAGGGAAGAGAACAGCATCAGCTTGGTTTTTGAAGCATTGAGTTGTAAATTGTTCTCAGTGGACCAGTCGTAAATATTTGTTATCTCTTGTTGCATTGAATTGATTGTTTCATCAAGACTGTTTATTTTTGTGTGACGGTTCAGTGTTGTATCATCAGCATATTGTAAAGAATCACTCTGTCGATCTTTGCTCAACTGGGATACATACAGGCTGAACAACACTGGTCCAAGAATGCTCCCTTGTGGTACGCCACTTGACCAACAGCTAGCATGAACTTTTGTCGTCGACTTGCACATATTGGTATCTCATAGTTGCTGAGTTATTTGACAAGAGTAGAGTAGTCAACAGTGGCGAATGCCTTGGAAAAATCAGCAAATATGGGCAGCCTGACTTCCCCTTTCCTCGTCGCATGCAGTATATCATCACGGAGTTTTAACAGGACTGTTGTTGTGGAATGGCCTTTCCTAAAGCCTGACTGTGATGTATGGTAAATTGTATTCTCCTCGATATGTGTTGTCAACTGGGTCAGGATAATCTTTTTGTACACTTTTGAGAGCATCGGGAGGACGCTGATAGGTCTATAGTCAGATAGATCCAATAACGTTATGTACCGGATGAGGTAAGGACCTATTGATGTCATGCGTGTAGAATGTTAGATTTGGGTTCGTAAATGTGTCCATGGCTACAGAGTGAAAAGTTTTCGGTTGGTTAGGATCGTATAGAAGCTGAAGGTCAATTGTACTTGACCAATCATGAAGAGCTTCACCATCAGGATTGTTTCTAGAGTAGCCCTAGGTTGTATGGTGCCAGTTGAAATCTACCGAGTATATAGCAGGGTGTTTGTATTGAGGTGGAGGCTCGAAAGGAGTATTTGGTGGTTTGTAGAAGTATATTATAGTAATATCTCCATTGATTGAAATGGTTATCCATTCAGTCTCACTGCCATCTCTGCTGCGATCGAGGACAGTAGTAGGCAAATTGTTACGAACGTGAGTAGCAATTTTGTGTTTCAGGTGATTAATTGAATTGATCAGAGATTAGCCGTAGATCTTTATTTTCTCAATACTGGTGGCATGAGTTTCCTGGAAAGAATGACAGAAAATTGAGTTCAAACAATTCTTGGAATTCAATGGTGGTCGAATTCAACACAAGCAAAGTATCAAATACCCTGGTGTGTATTTAGATGAACATCTGACTTGAGACAACTATATCTCCCAAAATAGAACTAAACTTACAAAAGCCTATGGTATCCTGTCCATGCTCCGTCACTATGTTCCACGTTCTATTTTGACAATCATCTATCATGGTATTTTTGGATCTCACCTTCGATATGCGTGTCAACTATGGGGACAGTGTGGTGTGATAACACCGTAACACACTGTATCTTTTTACTTAAAAAAAAAGCGTTGCGACTCGTGACTTTTAGTGAAATTAAAGCACCCTCCTTGGAAGAAGGTAATAAATAATTCTTTGAAAGATAAAAGCATATTTTTATAGCTACAAGGAAAGAATGTGGATACACTGATATTTTGGCTAAGGATTCAAACGAGGAGAAAAGATTGGTGAGAAGAAAAAGAAAGAAAGAAAAAGTGAGTAGCGGAACTAAATATCAGATTAGGGGATAAGAAACGAAAGCCCATTTTTTAAGTCTACAAGAAGGAATGTGTTTATTTCAAACAATTATTACATATAATAATTTTTCTAATAGGGCTGGATATGCTTGTTGAAAAAAAGGCCGTTTTTGCTGCAAACGTTATGAGCGGCAAAAAGGGCGTTCATGAGTTGAGAGAATTTGATTTCATCTAAGAAGCTTTTAATTTCAGTCTATATAACGGGAAGGTTGTAGTTACGTATCACGTTCTCTTTTTGATATAATCATAGACCGTGTTTATTTCGAGATTCGACCAATCTTTTTCTTCGTAAAGAACAACCTTAATTAGTTTCAAACACGAAGAGGTCTAAAAATCTATATTATTAAAGAACTAAGAATTGACAAAAAACCGTTAATCGTCTCACGGTAGAGGAATGGAAAGGGTTAAAAAATTAGGACAAGTTTTAGACCTACGTCACGCGGACAATTAAATTTCAAAAAACGACAAATTTATAAACTTTAACCATTTGATAAAAACGAGTGTCATAAGATTTGATATGAAACATGGTCATCATCACTCCAAAATTCACAATGTGCACGAAAAGTTTCTTGGTTTCCAATGGATTTTGCAAAACGATACTGATACCAAAACAATGATTTTTGACGTGTCTGAAGCAAAAATAATACAGCTTTGAAACTAAGACATCAAGGTTTAAGCCAACAGGTCTAGCTCTTTGGATCCCATAGTAAGGTTATTCATAGAATTTTATCATAGCATTGAAGATCGTGTTACACCAGAATAATATGATAAAAATTTCGAAAAATCCAAGAAATAGTTGAAATTTTGACAAAATAATTAAGATTCGAATTTCGACAACAATAAATTTATATATACCGATGGAAGCAGGTTTTTCTTTTTGAAAGTGCAGGCAAGAAATATGTACAGGCAATTTCTTTCGTGGCGACCAGGACTTTAAGATCCACAGCTCGCGAGTTATTGGCGATTAAAAACGTGGTGAAAAATCTTGAAAGTTTTATTTCATGCAAATCAGTCCAAGTAAATTTCCATAACCAAATATTAAGAAGTTTGCTAAATTACGTGGAGTACGTGGGTAAGTGAGTCAAAAACGAAAGTGCGAGAGTCAAAATAAAAAAATGCGTAGGTCAAAATCGAAAGTGCATGGCTCAAAATCGAAAATGGCTGGGTCAATTTTTTCAGAAGCACCCAATAAACCCCAAACACAAAATACGTGTTCTTTTTTTTTTACACACGTAAAAGAAGCCCAAGTTCTTTTTTTTCAGGAAAGCAAAAAAAGTCTAGCATGTGTCAAAAGATTTCAGAACAGTTCATATTTTCCAGGAGACTATTAGAGCTTTAGACCGAACACATAAAAATCCAAGAGCCAAATAAAAAAATATTTTTCTCGAGGAAAAAGAAAAGAATAGCAGGCCTCAAATGATCTCAGAACATCCATATTTTCCAAGAAAACAAAATTTTCTGCCGAACAAATCAAATTTTCCAACAAAGTATTTTTCAAAATATTCTCAGATCACATTTAAATTTTTAGGAGCAGCATGCCTTCCGAACAGATATTTTGTCAAACTGTCCCGTTGGCTGCTTTCTTTTTTTTGTTTATAATGAGACCGCACAACACGGCGAGAAAGTAACAGTGGAGCCCGTTTAACTCTTTTGGCAAATACTGTTTAACTCTGATGACAATTCTATATCCGATTTAATATCCGATCTTCCTACCTAATGCAATATGACCATAAGGAATCCAATGATAGTTTAAACGGTGGTTTTTTAACAAGCTGCGATGTTCAATAGAAGAAATTGCCCTCAAAAATCTTTTATTTTGACCCACTCAGGGCTTTAATTTACAAAACATTTTGAGGAGGCTTAATGCAAAGGTCGTGCGAGCGAGAATATTTTTGAACATAAGCCCTAAAACTAGGCCTAAATTGCTTACTCTTGGCTGATCGGTTATACAATATACTTTTTATGAGCTTTTTGGCGTTAAAAACAAATTCCGTAATTAATTTTTTTCACCCAAAACATGGCCCATGCACGTTTATGCCAGTCCATGGCCGGGAAAAGGGGCTGGTTTATGGCCGAGTAAAGTAGCCGGTTCATGGCCGAGAAAGATGGCCGGTTCATGGCCGAGAAAAGTGACAGGTTCATGGCCAAGAAAAGTAGCTGGTTCATGGGCGAGAAAAGTGGCGGGTACCGAGAATTGCGATAGGATAAACGACGTAAAACGTTTCTAGTTTTGATTTTCATTCCTATCGGTTAAATCTCGGTTGATAAAGTGAATTATGAAAATCTAATCCAAATTAGGTTAACGAATTTATGCGCTGCGCAATAGTTTCGCCGGTCAGGCGAAGTCGCAAAACAAAGTTATGAAAAATTATTCCAATGAAGAATAGCAAAGCTCGATAGTTGTGCGATAGTTTTGCCGCTGCGGCGAAGTTGTGAAACTAAATCATCAATATTTATTCCAATTTAGTTTTGCGAATTTCGCGCTGTGCGATAGTTTCACCGCTGCGGCGAAGTCGCGAAATCAAGTTATAAACAAAACAAAATTGTTAAATTTTAAGTAAAAACCAGAGAAATAAAAAAAGCCAAATCCCAGGAGATTTTACGGACACGCTTTAATACACCTTTCTCCGAATTCAGTTTGCATATATGCACGCAGACTTTGCTATCATTTTTGGTAGGTAAACAAATCGCTAAATTTAAAACATATTATTCGCTTGATTTCATACCTTATCTTGACCAATTAAAGAATAATCAGAAATAAGTGCTGCACCAATTTTCTAATATATCTAAATACTCCCAAAAGTATCTTTAAAAATTTAACGATTTGTTTACCTACCAAAAACGATAACTAAGTCTGCGTGCGCATATCCAAACTGAATTCCAAGAAAGGTGTATTGCTTCGAGGACAAGGTCACACCGAAAAAAAAGTTAAAACATTTATGGTTTGTGTACACACTTGTTTTTTTGGAAGTTACTCTAACGTTAGGGGAAAAAGTGCACTTCATCTTATTTACAAAGGCACTTTTCTCTTATCTAAAATAATCACTATAAGTCCTTTGCGCATCGCATTGTTTCGTAAGTTAATTGTTCTCTGTTATCCTTTTTTTATTTGCATATTTCTTTTTAGCTTTAATAGACAATTTTAGATTACAAGGATAGTAATCATGGTTATAAACTATGTATTTCATATTGTTTTCTACTTTTAGTTTTCGATGTGTCTAATTACTTACAAAATGATGTAAGAAAATTCAAAAGCTATATTAACAAACAAAAGAAAAGCTATGTGAAAATGAAGCTGTGGAATGTTTTACTTTGGTTTTCTCATGTAGCTGTAATTTTTAAATTGGTATGTTGTATAGGTGAGTTTCAGACCTTATCATCAAATGAAAGCTACTTTGGACAAGCAGTTTTGATAAATAACGATAAAGTATTTGTATTAGCTAACTTTTCTATAAGTATATTTTCTCCACATGAAAAAAGATGGGAGAAAACAAACATTATAGAAAGTGATATTTTCAACTACGAGATATTTGGATACAAAATAGCAACATATAAGGATTATTTATTTGTGCAATCAAAGAAATGGGTCAAGAAAAAACAAGATTTCATCGCTGTATGTAATATACACAAATTGAGTGGTACTAAATGGATCGAGGAAGGACAAATACTTGAAATGCGTGGATATGATGAAGACCTGTTTGCAAACTCAATTGCTGTGTATGGCGATACGCTTGTTATAGGTTCTCCAGCAAAACAAGATGCAGGCTCTGTTTATGTATACGGCTATAAAAACATAAAGTTACAAGACACATTTGCTGTAGGAGATTTTACTTTTGGTCACAGTGTTTCTATATACAAAGATATGATCATTGTTGGTAGTCCTGAGAGTCGTTCTCAAGACAACTATTCCGTATATGTGTACATGTATAAAAACAATGCTTGGACAATGCTTCCAACAATCACAATGTTTGATGCTCCTACTGGTTATCATAAATTTGGGTCTTTAGTCGCCATTGATGAAGATTTTATTCTTGTTGGATCATTTAAACCACTAGATGCTTTGTTTCCCATCAACACTGGAGCAGTGGTTGCTTACAAAATAACTAGAAGATTCCCCGATGATCCAACTTACAAACTTCAAACTATTTTAAGTGAGCCTGATAGTTATGTAATACCTTCGTGGAATGCAGGGTTCATATCTATGAGTGTAAAGAAAAACTATTTAGCTGTAGGAGTTGGTGTTATTGACGATCATGGCACTGTATTCGTATATACTTACGACGGTAGAAATTGGGTACGACATTATAGAGTGTACCCTAAAGAATTAGAAAAAAGTTTTGGTTTTTCAGTTTCAATTTGTGGAAATATCACTGTAGTTGGTGCGCCTGAAGTTGACAAAGCCAATGTTTTTGGCACGATCGTACTACCGCCGACCAAACAACCGACGACGACAACAACAACAGCAACAACAAAAACACCAAATGAAAGAGGTATTGCTTGTGCTTTTTTTCATTTCAAAAATAATTTTACACCGCTTATTTAGTCATCAGAAAAAATAAAACAAAACTTAATACATTGTTTTCATTCTCCTGTGGAGCTCTTTTCTTTATTATTCTTAGTGAAACTACAAGGTGTCCCAAAAAAATGTAGCCTATCGTAGAAATTGTCATGAGAGTTCATCTCAAAACAAAGGATAAACTAAAAGTTTTCTATGTTATGGCTAATGACATGTTTACGAGAGGCTACATTTTTATGGGACACCCTGTACAGGGTGTCTCAAAATGCCTATCCACAAACTTTCAACGCTTATTTTTCAACAAATATTTGTCAAAGTATTGCGAATTTTATATCATAGAAAAGCGTTTCGTCAGCACTTTCCAAAAATATAAAATTCCAAACAAAATAACGATTCTTTCAAAAGGTATTGAAGAAAACTTTTTGCTTCAGATCATTATTTCCTTAAAGATCAATTAAAGTTTTTCACAATACAAAAAATTTTCAACACAATAAAGGGCTAGTTAAAATTCCATGAATTTAATTACTTCTTTTATTCTCGAAATTTGTATCGAACAAGTTTTAAGTGATAATTGCTGAGAGAGTTAAGCACACCAGAGGTATTGTTAAGAAATTCAAAGGATCTTATTACCAAAACAAAGCCAATTAAAGTCATTATAACTTTAGCTTGATTGATCTTTAAGAAATTAATGATCCAAATCCGTTCGTTTTTCTTCAATAACTTTCCAAAGAGTAACTATTTTGCTATGAATTTTTTATCAATAGAAAAACTGGACGAGAGCTTTCTTGTGATATAAAATTCGCAATAATTTGACAAATAATTGTTGAAGAATAAGCGTTGAATGTTTGTGGATAAGACATTTTGAGACACCTTGTAAGTCTAAAACCAACAAAATGCTGTTTAACTTTCAGGCCCGGATAATTTGTGGATTATAGTCGGTGTATCTTTGGCTTCATTCTGTTTATTGGCCATTGTTATTGCTGTAATATGTTATCGTACTAGAAGAGAAAACATTCCAAGCAAAGACGAACATCAATCTCAAATTGACCGACCTTATATAGGTAACGAGGCTCATTTTTTAAATCTGATACTCAAAACGAACCAATGAAGAAGAAGATTAATTTCTAGAAAGCAAAGCCAAGAAAGGCAGAAATGTCTAAACTTATTAGCTAAAACATCATTTCACTCAAAACATATAGACCAAGAATCAATAAGAACAAGAGAAAATGTTAGGAACGTCAGTAACTCTCAAAAATCTTTTTTGAAATTGGTTCAACCCTAAAGAGTTAAATAGTCTGTTTTGAACCAGACAGTAGTTAATAACAAAAAGAGCAATTTATGTATAATTGCAACCGTAGCGAGCGCAGCGACGCACAGAAATATTAGATTTTCGTCCGTTGTTGTTGTCGTTTTGCGAAGTAGAATTTCCGTATTATTTCCGTATTTGCATTAATCCGGTTTTTTCATACGGTATAGTGTCAACGGAAGTTTGTACCATCCATAGTATCCATACTATCCATAATATCCATACTATTCATACTATCCATACTATCCATACTATCAATACTATCCATAGTATCCATGTTTGTAATTTTACAATTATATTACAGTTCTACTGTGGTTGATAGAGTTTCTTCCGGATGGTCTGTATAAAATTGCAAATTAACTATATCTATTTTACCGATTTAAACTATAATAAGACGTCGGCATTTTAGTGTTAGCTATATCTAGTGTATCATTATTATTTTTTCTTTTTAGGTTTCGTTCCAGATTTCTACATTAATGATAACGAAGATGAAGAGCCTTTAATTTCTGATGATAAGGAAGGTAAGAAAGTTTAAAGTAGTTATCTGGCGTAATATTAAAGGGTTAGCCTGTACCCGACCGCCGTTATATACAGCGTAATACAACACACGAGCTTTATGTTTTTGTCAAAAAATTTGCAATGTCAGCACTCTTTTTTTATGCTGGTTTCAGCATTTTTTTGAAGGTTTTTGTGGAGCCGTGGCAGAGTAGTTAAGGGTAGCAACTGCGAATCGCAAGGTTCCCGGTTCGAGCCCCACACCATGAAACTATCGGTGGCGAAAATTGCCGTGCTGTTAAATTCCACCATGGCTTCCTTGTAGGTGTGTCACGAGGTAGTCTGGCACTATGATATGTAAGGATATTGTTAAAGTTTACGCCTGCGAGAGTAAAATTGCTCTCCCATGTAGATGATATATACTTGATATACACCAAGGTCCAATGTGTCGCGAACATTGAGCCTACAGTGACTGGTAAGCGATTGTGATTTCCTATCCTCTCAAACATTTTGAAATTATGATGTCATACTCAATTTTGATGACTTCATTTAATTTTTGTCAACAATAAAAATTTATCTTCAAGGTTTCGAGTTCATACCTTTTCCCTATTAAAAGCTACAGAAACGTAATTTTAGCAGTAGTTTGTACTAAATTTAAAAAAGGTATGTTCCCTAGTTATGCTGACGTCAGCAAGATAAGCAACTATATAATTTTTTACCAAAAACTGATGGTCTAATAAATTTGAGAAAAAGTGACGTTTCAACTCCATACGTAAATCATTTAAAAAATTATCAGAACATTTTGGTCTGGGGGGGGGGGGGGTGATTCGTCCCAATAACTTTCTTCCCAATTCATTTGACTGAAAAGTGTTATTGAAAGCAATTCTTGATGTCTTTAGATACCCTTTCTAAATCCCAGTAATTTCTTTCAAATAATACCTTTATTACTGAGCAGTAAAATGGAACACAATATATTGACCGAAATATACATAAGCTTAATAGGTATTTTTGTTTTTAAACTCATCAGAAAGTCAAATTTGCAGACTGCTGGATCCAAGTTGCTGTTTTTATTATGATCTGTATGTAAAATACTTGAATACATTGAACTTGAATTAAATTAAATGAATTATTTTATCAATATCTACCATAAATCTTATTCAGTAGATGTACAATAGTTCATCCAGTAGTTCAAAGTATAGAAAATAGGCCGTTGTGAAAAAGAGCTAAACGGTTAACGTAAGTAAAAACTTTAAGATAGCTACAGGGCCATTCCGTGAAACGTCAACCAACACTTAAAATAGATTATTCATCAGTGCACCGCACCAAGAGAGTTTCTGTCAAATGGTACTTGGGTCATGGCGCTCCTAGGTACCTACCTAGAGGTTTTACTCCATTAACCAAGACTCATTGGTGAGGTGTGTAACTCGGAATGCCGCTACAAATCAAATTGAGATTCTTTGTTGGTTCTTTATATTTAAATAGGGATAAAACCATTTGACTCGATGTACATACTTATTATTCAATGTTTGATCTAAATGAACGAAAGAAACACAATAATTATGATGTTGTTCATAGTTTTCTAATATTTAGGCATACCCGAAAGCTTGGAAGAGTGTTATCAACAATTGAACGAATATTTCAATAAACTGCATTTTCAAGCTTTAAATGACAATGAGAAAACTGATTCCAAACCAATTTCAGAACACGATGAATGCCATTTACTCTTTGAAAAATATCTATTCGGGCAACGAGTTTAATGATAAAAAGTATCACCAGAAGCTTCATTGTATAAAAAGAGATCGAAAAAACTTTCTTTTCTAAATACTATATATTCGACCGCACTAACAAGCAGTCATCATCAGAGTAAAA
>JAUBWS010072877.1:1803-13606 GCA_032270445.1 Darlingtonia californica
CCCCCCCCCCGCCCCCCCCCCCCCCCCCCCCCCCCCCCCCCCCCCCCCCCCCCCCCCCCCCCCCCCCCCGCAAAAAAGGTCGAAATTTCAAGCGAACGTATTTTTGAATGCCCCCCATTGGGAAGATATTGAAGAGCCAAAGTTCATGGAATTTTTACTTGAAAAAGGGCTGAAATTGAAGAAAAGTAAAGAGGTGTTTTTTCTGAATGAAAGTTTTGCATCTTTCATGATGAAAACCTTCACCCTTAGAGCCCGAAAAACGTACGTCGTACGTCCAAATTCGACCAAAATACCAAAATTTCTTTGAAAGCTCGTAACTTTTGAACTATTCAGAATTATCCGAATTATCAGAATTATAACAATTTTTTAAAGAGCATATAAAGAGCTTTCTTTTGGTATCAAACTTCTTTAGTTTATCTCAATCCACTGTCTAGAAATCCACATTGAAAATTTGAAAAATATGCCCAAAGGGTTAATATTTCGCAACTTCAAATATGAAAAGCAAGTTTTTCAAACATTTTCTTCATTGCAAAGTTACTTGCATCTGAAATCTACATTCGACACGGTTGAAAAGTCTGCTGAAATTTTCTTCATCCGAAGTTTTTTTCGCCGAAACTTTTCACGACTGACAACAATGATCTTTTTCAGTGTCGATACAATCCACTTGTCAAGAAATGTAGTGAAGCCAAACAAACGCGCTGTGCTGTATGCGTGGGTAAGCGTACGTTTCAGGAATCGAGTGAATGTTCCACTTCAGAAAAACCTGCCACAAGAAGAAGCTGCAAACATCCAACTTGTTCATGAATATGAAGGTAAACTAGACAAAAATACTTAAAAGTTCTCATTGAAAAGTCTCATAATTCTGTCTGGGATATCAAGGCTTCGATATCTCGATGCTTTACTACTCCATATTAGGTTGTTCATTTAACAATTTCAGACCACTGAAGCTTTCTTTAACCTGATATTCAAATTGGTTATCTTCTGCCCAGCACGCTTACGTTCTAAAGGTACAGGCGAAGGAAAACAATCTTAGGAATATAGCAGCTTTTTTCCCGCGAGACTGTGTTTAAAAAAGACTGGATCTAGTGTAATGGTTACCGTTTGTTTTTATTTTAAAGTGCGTGAGGAGCCATGTTAGCAAGAGTTGTGGTTTTGACGTTTCGGCACATCTATTTTCGTCAGATGTTATTTTTTCCGCGACCTTTAGAGCGTTAACGTGTCGGTTGGAAACAAAACATGATAATAAGGTTAGCTTCTTTAAGATCTGTAAAATGTATTTGGATGAGCGAGACACCAAGAAATATTTGCCTCGACTTTTCAAACACTATAAGAGACTTTTCTTTTGGGGTAAAAAGTGTCTGTCACTGTTGGCTGACTATACTTTTATAAAATATGATACTTATTTTGTAGCATTTTGTATGGACAAACTTAAATGAGAATTTTTCCTACCCTGTATATTGAATATCTAGAGCAATATAGTCATTTAGCCCAAGTGAAATTTTATATTGTATTTTTCTAAGCATTGTATGTAATGTTGTATTAGCTCAAAATATTTTAGTAATTTTGCAGTATGTATTGGTTTGTATAAAAGTGTTTGATAAATAAAGGTATAGTTTTTTTTCTTGCACTTAAATATCAATTTCATGGGATGCCGAGAAACCGAGCTTACCCTAGCTTAAGGCCTGCTTCAACAATATGGTATCCGGCCCCTATTTTATTTTGAGACAACGCTACATTACGGAATACATTTCGAGAATTTGGTTTTCTAGCTCTCTGATTGTTGCAACAGCTCATCCGGGACCAGTACCATCTCGAAATTTACTTATCATACAGTCAAGGTGACAGGTTTTCGTAACCAAATTTTCTCTAATAAAGTTTGATCGATTGATGAAGACGAATGTCTCGATACCTTATCGGAGAAAAAAAAGCGTCAGTGTCTGAAAAAGTGATGAAATTTTAGGGAGGTGACAAATATTTTGTCCGACGAAAAAGTTTGGCCACCAAAATGTTTTATTGTATTAAAACATTATAGACACTATGATTCGTGTGATTTCTAATTTGAAATCATAAAACGAAGATTTTTTTCAGACATTTTTTTGTCCGATAACGTATTTGATTCGTCCGAATATTTTTCAAAACTTTTAGCGACGAGAAAAGACCTTTCCCGAAATGAACGAGTTGATCTGAATTTTTTTACAAGGCATCTATGGATTGGTTTATTTTAATGGCCATTTTACCGTTCTTTATAAAACCGACACGAAGCTTGAAGGTGGTAGAGTGCTCTGTAGAGGTCCGGTAGGTCATGGGTTCAATGTCTTCTTTGCAATAAAATTAAATGTATAAGTAATAAAGTTTTAATAAATGTATTAAAAAATAAACTACAAAAAGATGTCTAAAAATCTATTTAATACCAGCCTCCTCAAGAATTTTGTATGATATCGAAGTCTGTTTCCTCTAATCAGTTCATCAGTTCACCTTCAAAAGCAGAACAGTTTAACTACTATACTAATTTTGGATTTTTGCCTAAATCCAAATACTTTCACATAAAAACGAAAAGAACTTAAGTCAATTATGTACCCGGTCCTGGACCCCTTGGTAGTGATCTAGGAGCTCTGCGGTCCATGCACCAGAGAGCGGATCAACCTTCTATGTTTTGATTGATGTTCAGGTCTAACTATAAACAATTTCTAACTTCAATTCAATGCAACCATTTTTCAAGAAATTCACCATTTCTGAACAACCTACATAACAACCTGGGATTGCTCCCTGGTACATAGATCGCGGAGCTTCTAACAGTTACAGTTTTCAAATTTTGTGGCCTTGGTTTGGAGATGCAAAAAGGTTTTCGGGTAGACGGGTCGTTTTTGGCATCAAAGAGCGCGAGGAAGAGGTAATTTCCCCCCTTAGCACCTGCCCCTAAAACTAGTTTCCTACCCTACGACTGTTCATTTTCCAAAAAGTAATGCATTAGTGCTAGGCTACAATCGGTTAATGAGAGTGTTATAGAATAACACGAAAAAAATCGAATATGAAACCAATCCGGGAACTCCCCCAATATCCGGTTTCATGATTTCGAAAATAAATACATACGGACTTGGCATGGGCAAGAAGATATGTCTTTAACGATATGTTATAAATAATAATAAAAAAATCTATGTAATTCTAAAGTAGAAATATTTGAGTTTATAATAATTTACAAAATGGACAATAACCGTCGAAGCAAGTTGTCGGGACAAAATTCGTTGAACTTTCTTATACACAAAACAAATCATTTCGACAGACGCCGCTTTTCTTACGTCACACAATGTTTATTTAACGTCGCATGACTTTGTTCGAACTTCACAATACGTTAATTCGTACGTTGTGACGGTCGGCATTGAATTTGTATTAGGTTATTAGTGTATATTCTATATAAGATAAAAGTAAAGTCCTTAAACTACTTTGTGTATACAAAATTAAATATTAACAACATTGAAAACGACATACTTTGAACTTACTATTGACTGACAAAGGAAAAGTCTTATTGAGGTAAGGAAAATCTTTCATACAAATATGTTCACCACTACAAAAAAAAGACGACAATGGGGAAATACTTCCCAAAAAATCGAGATTATCTCAGGACTGTTATTGTCACCGGTTTTGTGGAGTGGTCCATAGTGGTTACCGCTTGCCAAATCTAGATCATCTGGCGCAGACTAGATTTACTGAAGTTAACAAGAACAGTACAGCCATTTTATGAATGTCAAACGGTTTGGTATAGAAAAGTAATACTGCAGTTAAAATGAACAAGGCACACCGGTTACGCAAAACTTCCATCATATGAAAATGAAGTTCGCTAAAGAAATATTCTATTCCCCACTGAATTCAGTAGGAGGAATATTTTCCCAACTTCCGCTCAACATATCAGAACCATCTCCATAGGATTCGTCGTCGTCGTCATCAACATCATTCTCCAAAATATTTGGTCCTTCTGGAATCTTATCTGCCATTATGGTGCGGAAGATTTCATTATTTCTTCTTTTCCCGAACGTGTCACTTATAGGCGTTGACATTCCAAGGGCGGATGAAGAGACCTCACTTGGCGGGATTGGCGTTAATGGCTTAGGCGGGACAGGGCGGACAGGCGGCAGGGGAACTTTTATGTTAACATACGGAGGCGAAATGTATGTTGGCTGAGCAGTTAGCAGATGTGTTTGTCCAAAATGTTCCAATAAAGATCTTTTCAAATGATAGATGTCGAGACGAATCTGGAAGAGTTCTTTGTCGCGCTGCATAAGCATTTGATAGATATCGTACTCCTCCTTCTCCTTCTCGTATATGTGCACATCTCGCAGGTAAGCAGCTTCGTGTTCCGGAATCTGTTTGGCAGGGGCAGGTTTTAAGACGTCTATGACTTCATCGAAGCGACGAATAACCGAATGAACAACTTTATCCCAAAGCTCTTCGTCTGTGACACCAGCCGGATCTGCAGCTTGCTGACAAATCTGTCATGATGAAATTTTTAGATACTATATTGACGTCCAAGAGAAAAGGGTTAAAGTTTGCACTGGAGAAATTATCGGCTTAAAAATTTGAGTTCAGTTTCTGACCTTAGAAACCGATGATTATGTGACAAGGCTCAATACCCTTTTGAAAATGTTGTCATAATTCTGGGACCGCTAGATACACAATTTTCAAAATCATAACCTTTATCTAAGAAAACAGAACTCAGAATTTCAACCACTTGCAGTGGCTCAAAAGGTGAAAATTCGTACCCTTATACGAGCGACTTAAAAACAAACCCGACACCCATCACGCTATAATTCCGTACGCTGAGTTTTGACCACGATGATTATGGACTTATATAGAGTCCCCTATCACGAATCCTTGTCCAAACGGTTTTTTCATGCCCTTGGAAAAATCTCAAAAAATAGCCTCAAAATTTATTGAAAATGAAACAAGTAGTCACAAAAATGAACAGAAACATCCCTCAACGAAAAACAACTCACCAAAGGAGCACACTCTTCTTGTATGTGCTTGAAAGCTTTCTCCTTCTTCTTCTTCGATAGGATATTTTCGATTTGTAAAATGGTATTTGCTTGTAAAAGCGAAGCATTCGCTGTGGCGTTTTGGTACACTCTGTTAAATGTCTCGGAAAGTAAGGCAATGTACAGGTTCAAACACATAACTGTCGAGAAAGCAAAGAAAGTACCCACCATCACCTGCAAAATAAAAATACGATCCTTTAATTAGGCTTTTCAAGAAAATAATTTACCTGAGATTCAAAAGCTATAACGTTTTCTAGATCTATTTTCATTACCTCTTTGGAAATTGATAACTTAAATTTTCGGAAAAATCTCTTTGAAAACGAAGAAAAAAGCAAACAGTCAACCTAAAATGGTGAAAATCCACGCGAAAAGTAGAAAAACCCGCAAAATTTTACCCTTGCCCCTATGGGTCCATCCATATTGTGTAAGGTCCAGAATAGGGTTTATGAAGTTTGATTCCTTTGCTTTTGTTAAACCTATGTGGCATGGATTTTTTTGAGCCTTGAAAGTATGGGGGGAGGGGGCTCTTTTTTAGTCAATAAGGAAAGGAACAATTTGATAGGAAGAAAATTTTACATGACGTCATAGTGACGTCATTATGCTTAAGTATCATTCAGAAACCAAAAAAGTGCTTCTAAAAATCTGATTGTAAAATACCTATAAAATAAAATGAAAGGCTGGAAATGACTTCAGTTTGTAATATTGTTAAAATTTCCAGCCGTAAACAGCAGCAATGACGGTAAAGTGAAAGCTAAAATCATACCTATAACTAACAAATGGACCCCCCGCAAAGGAAATCAAAAACTTTCTTTCAGAAATCCAAACTAGAATAAATGTTAGGAAAACTGAGAACATTTTAAATACCAAATAGCGATCGTTGGAATGAGCTCCAGGTTCCAATCAAATTGAAAATCTTGAGCCTGAGCATATTCATTAGAATATCATTAGCGAGGTTAAACAAACCAAAATCTACGACGTATGACGTTGCACAGCCGTTCTAGAAATTAGCATTTCAAGCAACTTTCAGCAGCACAATCGATCAGTGTCTTAGTTCGGATGCCGGTACGTCGTAGATTTTGGTTTGCTTAACCTCACTATTGATTTTTTGATCACATTATTGTATGAGTACTTACTTGAGCCATTAAACGATCTACAACGGTAAGCGCACCAAAGTTAAAGTCAACATTTAACATCACTTGCCACACCGAAAAAACTACGTCGTGAAACTGCTCCCAGTCCACCGGATTTTCTCCACCTTTCTTGATCAGTTCCGCATTGGTCGGACCACCGAACAGGATCCAGAACGCAACACAGTACGGAATGAAAAACTCGAAAAATAAGAAGGCGAAGGTAATCGTGTCATGTAACACGTGACCCAACATGGTGATAAACGGCCCTAATGTTGTGAACGGCCGGCATGATTTCATGAAATGAAGCCACATGAAGATAAGGGTTGCCGTATAGCCTTTGAAATGAATATTGTCGCCAAGATCATCTCCGCGACCTGCATCCGCATGTTTATGTTTGCTGACAAACGAAGCGACGCGTGTTGATATCACAACAAGCACAGCAGCGTAGGTAAGAAAGTCGAAGATGTTCCAAGGGTCGGATAACAAGCCTTTCTTACGGGCGCGGACAGCTTTCATCTCTGATTCCAGGAAGGTTTTCTCCTGCGTCCAACGCGGATGACAGTAATCAATGTCGCGCGTCAACTGACGTGTCCGCCACAATCGAAATTGCTTTTGCTCTTTGAAATTCATTTTTCGGTCCCATATTTGCTGGTAAGGAAAACAAAACATGGTAGAATCCTTGATCAGATTAGCACAATCGGTTGATGGAAGTCACTTTTTAGGAGACCTCCCTGATAAAAATTCTACTAGAAACTTCTCACAAGAATTTGACTATAACTAGCTGAATGAGCTGACGAAGGCGGCCGTTGTTGAGCCGTCTCAAATCAAATCACAACCGAAGTCACGAAGGTTAAATTTTGTTAACACTACTCTTTAACCCTCTAAGTGCCTAAGTTCACTAAGTTGACATTTTCATCCATGACATGAACATAGTTGAAATAGGAGCTTCGCGACCCATGCACCGGTCAAAATCTATCGAAATTTGGAAATATTCCTTCAATTAAATGTTGAAGCTTATTATGAGAATCACCTTTTGCAAAAAAGAGAAAGATTTAAAATGTTGGATGAAGTATGAACCATTTTCATCGAAACATTCTTACACTCTTAAATTTTGTCGCCACAGTGAATGTTTCGACGTCACAATTTTACAAATGTGACGGTACTTTTTTGCTGTCAGACTTATTACTGAATTCAGATGGATGTCACTCAACTCAAGACATGTATAATATTAAGTAAGGACAATTCCAAATCAATCAACAAAACTATTTTCAACTCCTTCCCGTCTCACTCGCTTGGGGGAGAGGGTACGTTTTTCTATTTCCAGATCTTAATCGATATTCTATTAATTATTCTAACTGACACTAGACTGATCATCAATGTCCGGTAAACATGAATACTTCAGCGAAAACCCGGTTGGCACCGGCACTACTAGGGACGTGTCACTTAAACGGAATCAAACTAAAACTTACAGTTAAAATGAAATATAGGGTCATCAAAACACCAAGTAATTCCAAAGGTATCCTCCAATATTTCTTGCTACCTCCGTAATAATCTCCATCACGTGGAATAAATATCGCCAACATGGTCCAAATCATAATGTAAACAAAATGAATACTAGCTGCAATCACAGCTCCCACTTTTCCAAATTGGTTCCACTTCTCTTTGATCAAAGATTGCATTGTGGGATGCATTATCACATCAAATTCCTCTAATTGTACGGCCAACTGTAAGAAACAACGAACAAATTATAGGACTAACTATAAGAAACAATAAACAAAGACAACTATAAGAATGGAGTCACGGCCGAGTGGTTAAGGCATTGGTCACTTAAAGGGGGGGGGGGGGGGTTCCAAGTTCGTATCAATTGCGAGGCTTTCGGTAGTGAATTTCACCAATCACTGTTAATTCTGTAATGATACTCATATCACACAATATCATATCATATATATCACAGAAACAACAAACACAACTATAAGAATAAGTTGGTCAGAGGAGGGAGGGGTAGTCGAAAGATGTGAATAGAACTTCGCGTGGATTCTATTGTGCGGGGTCTTCCGAAACTTTTGCGTGGTTTTATTTGTTTCTTTCTATATCTTTAAAACAACGCTGTCAGAATTTCCTATCCAACAAAGTGAGAGTAGTAAAAGTTACGCACATTCTAATCTCAAAAAATTGTCATTCAAGGCCACCAGATGGTATAAAAGAGAGGCTAACTTTTTTGGCCATGTTATCAAAATTAAACTGCGAACCATTTTCTTTTTTGAGAAACAATGAATCTGGATCAAATTGTGCGTAAAGTACAAGTAGGGGAATAACAAATTGGGCGAAAATACTGACATGGACACCTAACTATAGATACTCAATCAAATTTTTCATTATCTATGTTTAATATTACTAGTCGGGGAAAATAAAACCGCGGCAAATTTTAGTCATTTTCAAAAAATTCAATCATTTTCCCCCGATCAGGTATTTCACAGAATTTCTTGAATCTTCCAATAATCTCCCTACTGCCTAAAACGCAGAGCTCAAAAGCCCTTACCTAGAAGTCCCAGGACCAAATTCCTTCGATCATTCGTACTTAATGGGTTGAATCCTGCCCATGTAAATATTTGGAAAGAAGCGATCAGCGAAAATTTGTCACCGCAAATAAAATTTGTTAAATTTAACCTTCTACACTTGTCTACAAATGAGGATATTTCCATCACTTGCCTTCAATGCTGTTGTCGTACACTGTTGTTTCTTCTTTCTTTTGGCTTTTTTCAATTCTTTCTTAGTTTGTATTATAGCAACACCGTGTTCGTCTATCGTAATATTTTCCTGCGCATAGAGTTTGGGGTCGTACTCTAGAAAGTTGAGGAAGAAGTAATCCTTGCGGAAAGCTGTGTCTGTTACCAGGAATTGGTCCAATGCATCAACTGCAATGTGTGGCATCTTTTCCACCATATGAGAGATATTGGACATTCCAGTGTCATCAAAGGTACCAACTGGAACTCCATAATCAATCAGGTATCTGGCGGCATCCTCACGAGCTGCGCAAAATGTTAGCATATTCAAGGATTACAGTAGAACTCATTTAATTAGAACTCCAGTAACTCGTAAAATCACCGAAATCAAACAAATTTTCAACTTCCTTCCGAGTCTGGAAGCTATGCCAAAAATCCTAGGTACTTTTAAAAATCATGTTATTTGAACAAATTTTCAGTTCCCTAAGAAACTGATAGCACTTCAATTTTAAGTTTTAACAAGCCACATATCCATAGCATCCGATCGTGCATTAATGTAATTAATAATTAATTAATTAAAATGTATTAGATTATAGTAAAAGGGAGACAAGAGCCGTAGGAGAAAATATGAGAAACTTCATACTTAAAAAATGAAATATGCTGCAAGTCTTACCCATTTCAGCAGCTAAGAAGAGTGGAGTTCTTTGTCTATAGTCACGGTCGTTCATTTTGGCTTTGTACTGAAGGAGAATCTTGAGTGATCCAACAGCGTTGTACTTAGCTGCGTAGTGTATTGGACTTTGCAGTTCACCATTACTTTTACAATGGATATGTGCTAGAATGAGGAAATGGTTTTGTGGGTGATAACATAAATGTTTGGCTAGATAGAGAAACATTCCAGGAGGTTTGGAGTTATAGCTCACATTTGGAGCACTCCTCTCCAGGAAGATTTTCTACAGCTAGAACGTGAACTTTCTACAACAGTTTTGGACTCCTCAATATACATAAGAGCTTTCCAACGCTCGCACCTTAGAGCAATGTCTAAAAGTGGTGAATTTGTCAAGTTAAAGTAGATTTCAACGAGTAGTAGGGCGTGGAGGTTGTGACGCAGCCTTTGGTGTTAACCTGGGTGAAACAGCCTCTAGTGAATATTATGGTGGTAGTAGCAAATATTCAAATGAGAACTATGAAGGCCGTTAAACAATTTCTGGCTTGAAATTGGACATAAACAGCCGTGAATTTAAGACAATGCCATAAACGTTTTGTTTCTCTCAATAGAAACAAATAACCGAGTTTTTTTTAACTGATTTTAAGTACTGTTAAAATGATGTAATCTAAGTAGAAGAGAACACATTCGAGTAGATCATCAATCTTGACACTTCCTGTTGTTATGTTTCCTGATTGAGGATGAGGGGCATGGTTTTATCAATAATAAACGTAAAATAATTGATAAATATTTGTTTGATATACTCAATTGAAAACCTTTCACAATGATTTTGATCTTGAGGTCTGTTGCTTTGGTGTTTCCTATACAATTTCTCGGAGACATGCGTTATTCATGTTAGTGCGTTATTTAGACGGTAAAGTCTAAACGCAAAATTTGTTACTAAAAAAGTAGACAATTTGCTCTAATAAACAAGCCAAAGCTATATCAATTTTTGACTACCAATATATTTATCATTCAGCAAAAAATGAATGACGTTGAAAGACGATCTACAAACCTCCATTATTGATCAAAAATTCCACCATTTCAACATGATTAACTGCAGCTGACAAATGAAGTGGTGTTCTTCCCCAATGGTCTCCTTGGTTGATATCAGCTCCTTTGCCAAGGAAATATTTTGCCACATCAACATTCCAATTACGTGCTATTTCATGTAACACAGTTTGACCATGTTTATCAGTAACATTGACATTAGCACCACTTTGAAACAAGGAATCCAAGAAACGGTAATCAATAGTTTCTGTGCTCCCTTTGCCGGCCATTTTAGCAAAATAGATTATAAGAGCACGGCTACCAGCTGCCTTTTTGCTTTTCTTGGCACTGGTTTTATCTCCAGTGAACACCTCCTCCAAGTCACTATCAAGGGTTCCGATTGGTGATGATTCCGTTCCCTCATTGGTATCTTCCCTTGGTGCAGGGCCTATGCGGTAGATACAATCAGATTTTGGTGGGTTTCTCCGTTTTTCAGAATACTCGTTCCAGTCAGCATCTTCGTATGTGCTGACAGGCTGATACATTTTGTAAATTATTTCATCTCAGTGAACTTTAAACGGTTATCTAGAATAAAATAAAAGGAGAATGATCGGGAACCAATTTACAACTGCAAACGATTCGTGAATAAGGACTTGCGCAAAAATGCCAGATTTTTGGTTTTATATTCTTTACAAATTTTTGTCTTTTTCCAAATTAAACATTGTAAAAGTGTATAACTCTACTATAAAACATGATCACATAATTCTTTGTTTATGCAACAAATAGCTGGACATTGGCTTATGGTTTGTAAAAACAGTTTGAAAAGCATTGATTGTAATTAAAAAATAATAAAAAATTGTGATTTGCCATCCCAATACACTTTGATCCAAGAATTTTGCACAGTCACTGTCACGTATTTTTCTGTTAAAAGGGATGTTTAATGAATGCAAAAATTATTTTACATAAGAGTTTTATCTTAACTACTGTGCATAAATGTCAGGAAAAATACTATAAACTTCTTTTTGAGAACATGAAAAATAGGAAGTATATACTGAAAGTGATTTCTTCATTTATACTACATTGGAAAGTTTGAGAGTATTTTAATTTGTATGTTGATAAAAAATACTCATCCATTTCGTCACTGAGTATAAGGTACAACACGATGGTACAAACAACAAATGCCTATCCCAAGCTGAATGCCAGAGCACTGAGTAAAGGTCTGCGGTG
>JAUBWS010072888.1:0-13604 GCA_032270445.1 Darlingtonia californica
GTCACAGGATCTGGCAACTTTGTCATTCAAGTAAGTTAGTTGTTTGTGTGTTATAACAGCTTGGATACCCAGGCTAGCGTGTCCAGGACCCAAAATTAAAATTTTGAAAAAATGAAAAAACCCCCCCAGATATTCATCCAAACTATAAGTGTGCCAAATTTTAGCAACATCTGACGATTGGTTCCTAATGTAGATTGCCCTAAAGTTTCTTAGTGTATTTTAAGGGTCTAGGGCGTGTTTAGGGCCCAAAAATGAAAATTTCAGAAAAATAAAAAAAAACACCCCCAGATATTTATCCAAACTATAAGTGTGCCAAATTTCAGCAACATCTGGCAATTGGTTACTTCTGTAGAGTGCGCTAAAGTTTGTGCAGACAAACAGACAGACAGACAGACAGACACACCTTGTCAGATTCTAGCTCAACTGAAGTTGAGAATATGGTTAATCGCAACTGGAATAGCAGTGTTTTAAAAAAAAGAAAAAGATTCTTTTGTTAAATACTGTTGTTTTTTTCAAGTGTCAGCGTATTAACAGCTCTGATTCTACTTATACACATTCATTTTCTTTAACCGTCAAAACATCAAGAGCAGAGTAATAACATACAGCTAAACGATTGAAAGATTGTTTCAACATTTATAAAGAACAAATCAAGAAAGAACATGAACACAACATCATCTATCAAATTTCCGGAATGTGAAGATACATTATGTCGGCAAAACTGGAAGGAGATTGGAAGAAATAATAAACGATTATGCGGGTAGAGGTAAAAATTCACACGTTTTTAAGCTTTCAACTGATAAAGGAAAAGTTATATTAAACGGTGTCAACATTCTGAACAAAAACTATAATAATTATTACAAAAGGGAAGTCTGAGGCACTTTACATCAAATTTGATAGCCCTATTCTTAATACACAAAATACTTTTTTCCCTTTGAGGCTTTTTAATCAATATACACTTCCTTTTATTCATTTTATCTACTTAATTGCATATCATTATATTTTACGATCTTGTTTTTAACAATCGTTTTCCTAAACTTGTATACTGTATAGTAACATTTTATCTCAACTTCATATATTCAGGTGCGGATCCAGCAGTATAAATGAGTGGGTGAAAATTTCAGATTCACTTAAGAAATTTTGGTGTGTTTATATGTGAGTATTCAATGGTTAACATCATTGCTAGCAACTGGCAGGTCAGATTCACGGCTTGAAAGTTTTCAGTTAATAAAAATGAGATAAGAACTTGCATCGTGGCAAGAACACTTTCAAATCGAGTGACATCGTCACACATTTCTTAATAATTGATATGGATTGATTTCTGTTCTCAAACCATTCAATTTACGTGAGTAACCGTAGAAGCAATTGCAAGGATTCATCCCCAATCAAGTGCAAAGATACAGCTAAGTACAAACAAATCCCATCTTCTGATACTCTATGAATAAAATTGAAACATGACACAGACCAGAATAATGAAAATACCTTAATGACCTTAATAATCGAATAAGTCCCCCCTCCTTTCCAAATAACTGCCCCTTTCAAACAAGTGTCCCTCCCTCCCTTTATTAAAAGTCTTTTAGATATAAGCATAAGGCCCTTAGATGTTACTTAGGTAGAAAAAAGTAAATATATATATATTACATTGAAATTTTATAAAATAGGGATAAAAAGGATTCATGAAAATGCTTTAGACTGAAATTTTATTTCAAAATTTTATATATTTTCTTTATTTTATTCTTACAGGATAAAATAATCTACAAGTCACGATTCTGTTGAAAATCAAATTTTCATTCAGCTAGCAGCTGGTGCCCTAGCCTTTCCTAGATCCAGTGGCGAGGCAGGAAATTATTTTCCCTGTCACTTGTAACACATGTACTGGGATTAGTAGCATGAGCTACATGCCCTCCCAATTCACAGAATTCTAACTGAAAAGGGTAAGTTCACAAACACTGGGGTGGCTTCAATATACTAAAATATACTTCAAGATCTTTATACTTGCTAGGGGGTGACGTTCATGCTGAACCTGTTACGAGAAATGGCCATTGGCCAGTTGTCCACCCACATACCACTAGAAATTACCTTCATTACAGGTAAAAAAGTTTGGGAATGATGATGATTTTTCATTTGTGAATTATTTTCAATTTACAGTCATTCAAAACAATTATATACATTCGAAGTATGTATGACCATCTACTACAGCACAGACAGCATAGATCAAACATAACACTTACAAATATTTGGACGTGCTCAGAGGATTCAAAATTATGATTGAAAATTTTCAAACTATCATATACCGTGCTCTTATCATAATAAAATCAGTCAGCGAAAACAAAAAATTAGGCGAGAGGTGCGTAATTAGGATATTCGCTTAATCAAGCAAGATAGGATTGCCTAGTTTTCTGTCTACAAAATTAAGCAATTTTTCATGTTACAACAGAAATGCTTATCAAAAGTTTTTAGATGTAAAAAAATTACATAGACAAACACAAAGAGAAATAATCAGTTAATGGTAATTTATTTTAAATGTGAGACCACCATGCAGGTCGGAAAATCTAGGATTTAGCTTCAATTTTCCTAAATTTGGTGACTCTTGCCTTGTGAGGCACCTTTCATGCCTAATTTGCGATTTTCCTAATCTGTTATTCAGATGTTTTATTTGCAACTGACAAGCTAAAGCTCTACTAAAGGTGGCATGGAAAAAGTTATAACATCTGGAGGAAAATAGGCGTACCCCTTTTTTATTTATTTATTTATTTCAAGTTGGAGGTTACAATAGTTACAATAACTAATAAAATCCAACACAAGGTAAAAAATGGTAATTAAAAAATATTGACAATGCTTACATTGACAATATATCTCCAAATTATCAATGAATAACTTAAACTTAGACAGGGTTTTCTTAACCTTAACATGGAGTTGATGCCACGTGTAGATTTAATTTTAGGAATATCAAGAAAGGAGCCCTGTTGTAAGTTATAGTTGTTTAACCTTGGAGAAAATGTATTCCACATTATTTCCGGATTCATCAAATTTAACGTCTTAAAAACCTCAATCACCAATAATCTAAGATTTTTGGAGTGGATGGACAATGTTTTTGTCAGATGTAGTAGCTCATCGAAAGTATTTGAAAAAGTATTTAGTTGTGCGCTTGCTTACTACAAAACATCCAAACCAGGGGACAGTAATTGAATAATGACAAAAGATAGGCATTAAATATAAAATCTGTCTGCTGTTTAGTCAAAAATTGTCTTATCCTCATTAGTGCCTTAATTTTAGCAGAGGTCTAAGTGTAGACGACGGAGAACGCTTAAAACTATCATAGGCAAAAAGGGTGTTGTCGTCTGCTAGGTTGCAGATGCTATTTCAGTCACTGATGATAGCAGATCATTGATAAAAATATTAAAAAGGATAGGCCCAAGGACAGATCCCTCTGGAATCCCTAGCAAAATTTCTAAAAATTCACTAATATATGAGCCCACACGCACACGATGTTTGCGATCACTTAGATAACTGTTAAACAGTTTGAGTGTTTGATATCCAAATCCATATGCAGCCATTTTTGCTATCAGAAGGTCATGAGGTAGACAGTCAAAGGCTAATAAATAAATAAATAAATTGATAAATCCATCAGAACTCCACTTTTCCAGACCTATTCAGGCATGATTGCCAACTACAAAGCATCTTAAGAAGTGTATATTGACAGTTTAGACCTTTGCGGAAGCCACAAAGGTATTTAGAAAAAAAGAAATTAACAAAGGGTTCCAATTGCTTAGCAATAAGTCTTTCAAAAACTTTGGATACGGTGGGTAACAGACTGATAGGTCTATAATTTGCCTTGTTTACAGTGCTGCCTTTCTTATGGATTGGGACAATGTCTGTTAGCTTTAGCTCGTTAGGAAAAAGAGAACAAACAACTATAGACTGATTAAATATTTCTATTAAGACATCAGTACACTCAAGAACGGCAAGTTGGTGCATTTTGATTGGGATAGAACCACTTACCTTTTTATTTGGCTTTAGAGCCATTATTTCCTTGGCCATCATATCTACTGTAATTGCATTGAACTCGAATTTAGTATCGCTTTTGTAAAGACAATTAATATTCAGAATACAGGGTGTCTGGAAAAAAACGGAACGCTAAAAGTTATTTAAAAACGTTGATTTAATTCATGCAAAGAAATTATTTATTGCCACATAAATTAAACGTGAGATTCAATTTGATTGGTTTTTTCGTCTATTGTAGTGTGTTGTTGCATAAATTACATTTTGTGATGTGATACATTTGTATCAGAAAAACAAAACAAGTATTTATTTAAAACAGAAGTGTTGACTTCATTTTGTGTGCATTTTATCAAAAAAACATCAAATTGCTTTACAAAGGAAAGAAAAGTTAAGAATAAGAATTTTATTTGTAAAAAAGCTTGCAAGAAAATTAACCGAGATAATCTACGAACAAGAAACTCAAATTCCCAGAGGACTTTGTCGTATTTTTTATTTGAACAGTAAAATGCGCTATTATTTATGTTGCGATGCATAATCACTTTGCATATATTAATGTTTTTAAAAACTTTTAGCGTTCCGTTTTTTTTCCAGACACCCTGTAGATACTAAGAAGAAGCCATTATTTTTTCCAAATTTTAACTCTATAGGAATAATCTGAATATCCTCAGGAAAACAGAAGTCATTTTAAGTTGACGAGAGGGAATGTCCTTCCTGACAAAAGTTAACAAACCACCACTGTTAGCAGTTATGTCTAATCTAAAAGGTGATTTAAAGCCTGGTAGATTAAATTGGACAGCTGGGAAGGAGTCATCGAGTTTAGTTTCCGCAATGGTTAGTACGTCAACTAAGTCACCAACTAAAGTACCTAAAGCATTAAGCTTATTTCTAATAGAATTGATGTTAATGTATAAGATAATGATATTCTTAGGAAACTTACAGCAAATGTTTTTTAATGTGTCATCTTTATCATCGTCGAGACTTGAAGTTCCAGTTGAATCCAGTCAATTAGAAGATACTATATCGATATGATTTTTGATGTTAATAGCTAATCTAGCAATACCTTTGCGATTTACATGAAGTTTTTTCCTTGATAGACAAGAACTGGCAATATTTTTATTGTCGATAACATACACGTTGTTTGCTTGAGCAAGTTCATGTATTTTACGGTTTCGTTCATTTCGAGGTTTTGCTATATTTTGACGATCTTCTCTCAAACAAATATCAGAAAGGATGACCTCAGTACTTGGACAATTCTCTTTTATATGTTTTATTGTGGTCTGCAGGTTCTCGGTAGTATTCTCCATATTCTTTGTAAGGTCGTTCGTGCCAGCATGGATCACCATGATGTCAGGTTTCGTGTTAACAAGAGGTTTCACAAAATCGATCATATCATGCGACGTAGCACCGGAAAAACTTTTTACTGAAGTTATAAAGTTTTTCCAAAGAGTCCGTTACTCTCTATACCGTTCAACATACTGTCATCACACATAATAACATTTTTCTTGAGTGTCACTTTTTTAACGTTTACAACCTTGCAGTATTTTGTTTTTATTAGCTTTTGTGTGTTCAAGAAAATCATTATGTTTTTCAATCTAATAGCCATTAATTGATCATTTAATTGCTCACTTGACAACTCCGTGTTTTTCAATTCATAGTTTTGTGTTCAAATTTGTTGCATATTGATATGAGGAGAAATGTCGGTTTCACGCAACAATGATTTCTTCGTTAGATTGGCAATTCGCTTATTTTTTTCAAAGTTAGATTATCCCTGACTAAGGTAAAGTAAAGTAGAAATGATGATGCATCATAAACATATGACGGGGGTTGTGTTTAAAGTTGGTTTACGAAAGAATAAAAAAAGCATTTATAACTTAACTTTAAACTAGCAAGTAGCCGGTGCCAAGATGCCCCCTTAACAGGTAGAATGCAATCGGATGTAACTCCATAAAAATACCGATATTTATTGGAAGAAATGTTCGAAGGAAATCAGACATATCTTTAATCGTAAGAGATCAATGCTCCAATCGCTAAAACAAAATTTATCCATTATAAAGTTGTGTTCTTTACACGAAACCTTAATTCAGCTACAGCTAATGGAATATAAGCTAGACGATGAGAAAAATTGAAATTTCGATTTTCTAGCAGATTGAGAATATTTTACAGACCAAAATAATCTTGCTGAAATGTTCACAGTATGTTCAAAATACGATCGCCTATGTCCACTAATAAATGCGCAGCTATAGCAAAAGCATTTGTTAAGAAATCCGGACATCACATGTCCGCTTCTTATCAAAAAGGTGGTTTAGCAATATCTCAGTAAATCATTACTGAAATGACTTCAAATTTCGAACACAACTCTTAAATGACAATACATTTATTCACTGAAAGTTTCGCATTTATACCATTAACTGTTGCTAAGTTACAGCTGTCCGACACTTTACAGTGTCCGCATTGTAGCTAAATTTCGCTACTGAGATTTCTCACGAACCACTGCAGTAGTGAAAATGAAACTTTCACAGTTTGTTCAAAAGAGCAATAGCTATCTGCAGGAAAAAATGCGCAAAGATTGCTAGAGTAAAAAAAATATGCCCTCACTGGATTCTTACTGGGGACTTTGCGCACGTTAACCGAGCACCGATTTTCAAGCGAAAATTCTTTAGGATCAGACCAGCTTCTAAAACCGAATGTTTGTTGAAAAGGTAAATTGTAAATTAAATCGGCTACAGTTATTTTTGTATCAAATATTTACCTTAGCAATGACACATGACACTGTAATATGCTAAGGTACATCATTTAGCGTTTCTATCAATTTTTGAAAGTAAATTGTGTTTGAATATATCTTCGTTATTTGAATATATCTTCGTTATTCGCTGCGCCCTAAGGCGATGCATCAAGAAAGAACTTTTGGCGTTAAAATAATAGAAGCGCGCGTGCCAAAAAGGTAAAAAAAGTTTGGGAATAGGTAACTTAAGCGCAAAGAATTCTGGGTTGGATGATGATGATGATGATGATGAAAGACGAAAATCGAGATTTTTCTTTCGCTGTCTCACGAACCAATGATGCCTCCTCCAGTCGCTCCGGGGGCAACAACTTACACAGTTGGCTTTAAGCTTTGGGTTGATCAACTTCAGTAGTGAATCATTTGTTATAATCCTGGCTGCCCTTTCATCCATTGGCTTATCAATTTCTTTTCTTTGTTTCTTGTGCTTGGTGGCCTTTAAATAAGATTTGTGCATACTTTGCCTTTATCCTTTCTATTGATACCTTTGAATTATTCACCAGGCGTTTTCAATATACCCAAATTTGCTTTTATTTTATATTTGCATATAGTTGGGTATGATACTCTGTTTCTTCATCTTTCCAGTTTCCAGCTAGGTCAGTTGAAAGCACTTTTGATCTCTCAATAACTTAGGTCAGTAGAAAACGCTTTCGATATCTCGCAATAATTTTCACATACTTCCAGCGATTTCACTCACTTTTCACACATTTCATCCAGCGAGACAGAAGAGACCACAATGATAAAATGATTAATGACCGTGTAAAATCTCCTTTCATGTAATTAGCACGAATCATACAGTATTTTTTTATGTAATTAGCACAAATCAAGCTAAATATTTTCATGTAAACTGGCCACGAAATAGCGTAGTGAAAAAAACATGAGGAAAACAGCCGGAAGCTGTAGGTGGGCGCTTGCGCGGTATTTGCGTATTACTGATTAATAGAAGGGGAAGATAAATGTTTTTATGTAATGACAACTTTGTTCACATCAGATTGAACATATTAAATATTTGTGAAAATTGTACCCTTTCTTAGAATTATTTGACCGTGTGAAAGCACACGCTTCACACTGATAGTTGACAATGACCACTGGACGGTAGTGATGGTAGTCGAAACGTCTTGATATTTTGTTGTTATATATTATAAACATAATCTAAAATGAAGCTTCTAAGTCTTATCTATATCTTAAAGGTGTTTTCCAACCATAACATATTCACATTTTGCCTTTATCATTTCATCTCTCATAAAAGACATTCTCTTAACAGATTAGAATATAAAATAATTTTTCCTCTTTCGATTTTTGTGAAGCACTCACTCTGCAATTGCAATAGTGCATGCTCTCCAGTATTTCTATAACAACACTATAACCACTTATATATAATGTTTTGAATTTGAATTTAAGTGAATCAGTTATCTTTTAGAATTAAAATTTGTTTGTCAATACATTTGAACATACAGGAGAAAATATAATTTCTATTGCGGCTGCTTTTGACAGATTAAAACTTGTATGATCATAAAGTTATTACTTTTGCTATGAAACTGTTGGTTGAACCTAAATCACAATACAATACACCATTCTCCGAATTCAGTTTGCATATGCTCGCACAAACTTTTTTTTATCATTTTTGGTAAGTAAACGGATCGTTAAATTTTCAAAAATGCTTTTGGGAGTATTTAGATATTATAGCAAATTGATGCAGAACTTAATTTCGATTATTCCTTAATTGATCAAAGTGTATTGACTGTTTGCATAATCGAGCTGGTTTACGATTACAATTCAGAAAAAAAACATTTACAATAGAATCACCTAACAAAAACTCTTTACCACTACAGAAACAATACGGCCAGAGCGTTATAGGAAAACTAAAATAAAACTAAAATAATAAAAAAAATAAAAGTTTTCATATTGTGTTAATACTGTGTTCGTGTTATGTGCAGGGGTGGATGCATAAATTTTGTGAAGGCTCACAAAAGTCAATTTTGAGTTAAACTCGACATAGTGTCACACGCAGGTGCCAGCATGGTTGGGGCCAAAGGGGCCAGAAAATTTTTCACTTTTAGAAGGTTCTAGATCGTCGAAAAATGATCTATCTTTAGTAAATTTGATCCCCATTCTACAAGAAGATTAATACATTCACAGACGTAATGCTGGTTATAGTAAGCTAAATCAATCTGTCAATTATTTTGAGATCAAGATAAATACCTTAAGATAGTAAACAAGGTTCGTGAAAAAGGTACAAAATTGAGTTTTTATAGTATTTAGTAACACTCAAATATGATTATTTAACTTGATTTTAACTCAATTTTTCCAACCTTTGTAATAATGATAATACCGCTTCCAAAGAAAGGAGATCTCAGTGATACGGGAAATTATCGTGGCATATCGTTGACAAATATATCAGCAAAGATATACAACAAAATGCTTCTGAACAGAATTCGACCTTATCTCGACCCATTACTACGAATTAACCAAAATGGTATTCGTTCTGGTCGCTCAACTCTCTCCCAAATTCTAACATTGAGAGGGTTGATAGAGGGAATGAAAGCAAAGCAACTCAAAGTAGTCAGTTACCTTCGTATACTTTAAAAAGGCGTTCGATTCTATACATAGAGAAAACTTATAGAAATACTGACTGCATATGATTTACCACAAAGGATAGTAGATGCTATAAGTATTCTCTACAAGAACACTGTCGCTAAAGTCATCACACCCGATGGAGAAACCGACTTCTGCCAGATCATTGCTGGAGTGTTACAAGGAGACACTCTAGCCCCATTACCCCCATTGTGGCTCTCGATTATGCACTTCGAAAATCAATGGCTGATACGACACTTGGCTTTATGCTAGAAAAGCGACAAAGTTCAGGAAAACCCGCCTTATTTATAACAGATGCAGATTTCGCGGACGACCTAGCTTTTATTTGAAACTTCGCGGACCATGCACAATCGCTGCTCTCGAGATTAGAATCTCAGCCGCTACCATTGGCTTCATATCAACCATAAGAAAACGAAATAAATGAAATACAATCAGGAAAACGTGGATTTAAGAAGCCTAAATGGTGATGCTTTGAAGGAAGTCCGGGATTTCAAATAACTAGGCTCATAGACTGCATCTAGCAGAAAGGATATGCAAGTTAGAATCGGTGTAGCTTGGAAAGCATTGAGCAAATTGGATACAATCTGGAAATCAAACCTATTTTAACACAGTAAAAATTGAATTTCTTAGCAAGAGAATATTTCTTGATATAAGAGATGGTAAGAGAAATCTTCTCAATATAAGAGAAATAGTTATAAATTAGAAAAATTAACTTATAAACTGTTTTTACAGTGCTGGAAATTTCTTAACAAGAAAATTTTACTTGAGGTCTTTCTCTTGAAATATTTGCCGGCACTCTATTGTTAATTACGAGGAATGATACGCAAAGAACGCATATATAGTAGCAAATAAATTTGTAAACCTTGCACACCGCATTGAAAAGAGTCAAATATGATAACCCTTTCTTCAAAGAAAATTAAAAAAGTAGAAATGAAAAGAACTTATATCTAAAAGAAATAGTTTAATCTGTTCTTGGTAAAAAGTAGTGAGAAGTGAAAAGTATCAGTTAATAAATTTCTTGCTTGCAATTTGAAAATTGTTTTTGAGAAGAAGTATAAGAGAGTATGTGGATTGAGGATTAAACAATAAATAGGGCATGAGTTATGTCCAGAAACATGGCATTTTGCAGGCGAAAGCCATCTGAATGTAAATGGTGAGAACTTTTCTCAGTAATATATACATATTTGTCAAGCTTCGCTGTCCGTAATGCGAGAGATCTAGTCTTCCGACGCTTTCTTCTTACCTGACATTTTACAAGTCCACGCACAAAATAGCTGACGACCAGAGACTTGACACACATGAATTTAGAACATTATCTTCACTATAGTTCATACATAAAAACACAAGTATAGAAAAAATAAGACATATTCGTCAAACTTATATATTGGTTTCTTCTAGAACTAGTCTGACAGAGATACATTTACTTATCATTAAGTACTATTACTATCTAAGCATATGATTGTCTAATTACGTTAGCTATTGTATGAAATAGTTATCATGATTACGAGTTTCTGAAATCCATTTATGCGAAACAAAGGATAAGGATAACTTGATTTAAACATTGGTACTAAACATTATATCTACTGACTGATTGACAGATTAATAAATACATACTTTATTGCGCAATTCGTTGGTATCTTAATGAACATCTCTTGTATGCCATCAACACAATAATATGGATTAATAGTTTTTATTTATTTATTTTTTTGAGTCCCAAATCCTATCTATTAAGATTTCAAAACGAACTGGTTTGTAAACTGATACTGGCTTGTAAACTAATATACTGGGAACCAATACAAGGGAGACTCGTTAGAGGAAGACCGTTGCTCGTGTATGTGGGTCAATTGAAGAAGAACACCGGCTTGACAATACAAGAACTGAAGACATGCATGGATGACAGAACCGAATGGAAGATACTGGTCAACAGTCAAATTTGTAATAATTGTAAATATATCTTATTGTAATAAAACAAATATTATAATTCTTTCTACAACTTAAACATGCATGTTTATATGTTCAAATGGTTCTCTAACGATTCACTCTCTGTTCTTCTTGAAAAATGTCAAAAACATAAAAACATATGTATTCATTAAAACAGTAAACAATGTCTGTGAGGTTTTGGTGTAGCAATTTTCCCAACGTATAAAATATTGCTTTTATTGTAACATTTTGTGGTGAGGAATGCCACTAATAATAACGTCAGTAATTTGATTAGCACTGCAGGCTAATATCCTGTTTATAATGATGATGATGAATGATTTGACAGAATAGAGATTTTATGAATAAAATTTAAGCTCCACAGAATGTGTTGTCATTTGTACTAACAAGCATTGATCTAAGGAATTTGATGGTTCAAAAACCAATTTCCAGTTACATTATGTTATGTTAGATATGTTTATAACGTTAATTACACTGAAATTTAGTCGTAATCCTGCATCACTAAACTGTCATGTCCACTATGTTTGAATTATTTTAATGACGAAGCGAAAAAGTAACTGTGTGCTAGTTCTTCAATGTGATTTTAGTTTCATTGTTTAATATAATGCTTAGGAATTTTCTTTGAAGGTTTAAAAATCTGATTCCTTTTTAATTGATTCTTCAAATATAATATATATAGTCTCAGCAGCGACAGTTCAAAAAAGTGCGAAAACGAAAGTGCGTGTCGTGAACGTGTCCTTTAATCCTACTTAGATTGGGCTTTTTGATAGCCGGTAAAAGGTTGAAGGGGGCTTGAGAGGTTGGTAAAAAATTTCAATATGGTCAGCATATTTTTGATGACGTCAGCACTTTTATTCACTGATGTTGTGATTTTTGTCTAGAAACTTGCCCTTTTTTCTTCTGAAATCTGTAACTTTTGAACAAAAGATTCAATTTTGTCTAATAACACCTAGAATGAAAAATAATAAATTGAAGAGAGGGTCACAACTGTTTTAATAGATAATAAATAAATGATGACATTGTATTTTAATAAACAGAAAACTCTTGCTATATTGTCACCGCAGGCGGTGCGAAGAGCAGCCTAGGAGGCTTTACTAGAGAGTCCCAGGTACTGTATATAAGAGCATAGCATGAGAACCATATCTCAAAAAAATTTTCAAGGATTTATTTGTTTAGTCAAAAAAATGTTTCGGCGTGAAACATCTCACGAAACCGAAATTCATGATCATCAAATTTGTTAGTCTGTCTATGTTGAAAGTCTGTTCGTATTGTGATATCTGATATATATACAGGTTGTTTCATAATGTTGGAAACGGAAAAAAATGAATGCAATTTATTCTGGCGCAAAAAGAACCATTAACAGATTTACAGTCAATCTGCGCTTTTCAGTACGAGCGTAAAAAGTCATAATTTTTTTTAAAGAATTTCATATTTAAATGGTAAGCACGAAGTTTTATTGACCATTCAAGGTTCAATGAGATTTTTATAAAACAATTTATTTTGTAAAACAGACTTTCTCAAAAACTTTCAATGCTTAATTTTCCGCACACACTTGTCAAATTATTTCGATTTTTTTTATCATATAAAAGCACTTTTCCCAGCACTATTCTCAGCACTTTCAAAAATATTAAATTCAAAACAAAATGATAATTCTTGCAAAAGTTATTGCAGAAAAACTCTTTGCCTTTTGATCATTATTTCCTTCAATATCAATTAAATCTATAACAATATAGAACATTTTCAACACAATGAACAGCTACTTAAAACCTCTATGAATTCAATTGATTCTTTTATGCTCTAAATGCGCATGAATTCAATTGATTCTTTTATGCTCTAAATGCGCATCGAACAAGTTAGAATTGAAGTGAAAATTGCACACCAAATTCAAATGAACTTATTTCCAAAACAAAGCCTAATAAATTCCTCATAACTTTAGCTTGGTTGATCTTTCAGGAAATAATGATCTAAAGCTTTTCTTCAATAACTTTCGGAAGAACAATATTTCGTTTTGAATTTTATAATTTTCGAGCGTGCAGAAGAAGCGAAAAAGAAAATCCTAGAAAATGAGAATCGCAATAATTTGATAAGTGAAAAATAAGCTTTGAAAGGTTCTGGACAATTTTTTTGATACACGCTGTATGTGCCCATAGTATAAAGAAGTAAATTACTATGGTATAGGATTTACGGTAGGGCCTCCAAGGCCTTATGTACCATCACACTTTGTAATCCCTATCACACTTTCTAATCCAAAACCTGACGCACTTTGTAATCACTATTATCGTAATTTTCAATC